>JAMPIO010000380.1:0-76227 GCA_024699865.1 Aphelenchoides fujianensis
CGGCGAGGTGTTCCGTGCGGTTGAACGTTGTTTCGTTCAACATTTTCCGTCCAGAATTCCGGTCAAATGTCGAAAAAAGGTGCGTGCAATCGGCGGTGGTTGTTGAATTCGTGATGAGCGGACGGCTGGAAGAAGACGGAGGAGCGGAATTTTAAAGGCGACGATGGAAGAGTCTCGGAATGTCGACGACAAAGCGAAACCCCTGCTTCTTGATCGCGATTTCGCCCGCAGACGGGCGGAAGGGCCGAGGCGTTGGGTTCCCGGCGCGATTTCTTGCGGCTTGGCGGCCGGCCGTCTGCGATCGGCGAGGCGGCCGGCCGCCGCGCGCATTTCCCACCGCTTTCCGCCGCCCAGACGGTCGAAAAATCGCCGCCTTTCTCCCGTTTTCCCCCGCATTTCATCACTTTTGCGCGGCTTTCAGGCGGCCCAATGCAAGTGCCCTACCTGCTCGACTTCCTGCAGTCGCTGAAGTCCGCGCAGCTGGACGATGCGGTCGACCGTCTGCACTACTTGAGCACGACCGCGCTGCTGACCTTCTTCGCCCTGCTGATCGGCTCGAAGCAGACCTTCGGCGAGCCCCTCTCGTGCATGTTGCCCCCGCAGTACCCCGGTTCGTTCGGTCCCCTCTCGTCCCTCGTTTACCTCTCTTTCTTTCCAGGCGCTTGGAACAAATACGTGCACCAATACTGCTACGTTTCGGGCACCTTCCACACGAACAGCGGATCGTACATGGACCACTTGAACCCGCGCCAATCGCTCGACTACTACCAAGTGCGTCCTCCCCTCTCTTCCGTCCATCACTCGCTTCTTTCAGTGGGTCCCGTACGTGCTGGCCGTGCAGGCCTTCTTCTTCTACGTGCCCCACCTCCTGTGGCTCTGCTTCATCGGCATCTGTGGTCGGTTGGCCCCCCTCTTCTCCACTCTGCCCTCTCGTTTAGACGTGGACTTCAAGATGGCGGTGGAGCGCTGCGTGGAGGCCCAAAAGAAGTCCAACGCCGACCGGCAGCTCGTGATCGAGGACGTCGCCGTCCGCCTGTTCGAGGCGCAGCGGATCGGCGGCCCCAAGACGACGATGGGCACGCGGGCCACCATCTTCTACCTGCTCTCGAAGATCCTCAACCTCACCAACACGCTCGCCCAACTGATCCTCCTCAACTACTTCGTGGGCGACCGGACGTTCTTCTGGCCCGTGCGGGTTCGTTCTCCCCTTCCCTTCTCCTCTCCACTCGCTTCTTCTTGCAGATCGTGATCGGGGCGATTTGGGGCGAAGGCTGGGAGACCACCGGCTTCTTCCCGCGCATCTCCTACTGCAACTTCGAGACCCTCGCGATGGGCAACAACATGCAGAAGCACATGGTCCAGTGCGTTCTGGTGAGTTCCCCGCGGTCTCCTTCTCAACTCCCGCCGCTCGTTGCAGATGATCAACATGCTGAGCGAGAAGGTGTACGTGATCGCGTACGGATGGCTGTTCTTCCTGCTGCTCGTGACGCTGCTCAACCTCTTCCTCGCCGTCCACGACCTGTTCGTGGCCTCCGACTTCAAAAAGCAGCTGGGCCGCTACTGCGCCGAGCAAGTGGAGAATCGTGAGTTCTCGATTGACCTCTGCACTCACTCCCTCCCTCCCGTTCGTTCAGACCCCGACCCGAAGAAGTTCGTGGACGTGTTCCTGAACGCGGACGGCCTCCTCCTGCTCCGCTTCGTGTGGGACCACGCGGGCGGGCTGACGGCCTCCGAGTTGGCCGCCCGTCTCTTCGGTCTGTTCGTCGTGGACACGCCGCTCAAGGAGATCCGCTCCTACGGTTCGTTCCCCTCTTCTCCTCCTCAATCGACCTCTCGATTGCAGCGGGCAAGAGCGAGAACAACATGAACAAGACGTCCGACGACTCGGGCATCGCCCACCACGAGACTGACCAAACGATGAAGAACGGTGAGTCTTCCCTCTTCCTCTCCATCCTTCTGATCGTCCCGCTTGCAGACCACCGCCTTCTGCCGTTCGGTCGAGGATCCAACGCTTGAACCAATTCCGCCTGTTCCCATCGCCACGAAGATCCTCCCTCGTTTATCTCGTGTCCATACGCGTCCCATTTCGCTTATTTCGTCGTCCTTCCGTGTGTATAATAAGAAGAGAAAAGAACGGAACGATAAAGAGATTGGTCTACTGAGTGGTGGGCATCAAACGTCCTTTTTATTCCTCCTTCTTCCACCAACAATCACAGACGGCGGGCGGGATCCTCGCCGTTGGCGGGTGGGCGGCGGACGAGCGGCAGGTCGTCGAGCGGCGACGGCATGTGGGCGAACAGGGCGCACACTTTGATCCACGTGGCCTGCATGATGAGGGCGCGCAGCTGGGGCACGATCGAGACCATCGTGAAGGGGCAGGAGCCGGCGAAGCGGTGGAACTGAAAGTGCGGGAGATCAGCCTCGTTTCTGCGCGTTACTCACTCCGCGGTGTCCGTGGTGGAACTTCTGCTTGGAGGAGCCGAAGCGGGTGCCCATGAACACGTAGGCGGGGAAGCAGGCGTCTCGCTGGCGGATTTCGAAGTCCAGGACGGGTTTCTGCAACGAGAAGCAGCAGTCGACGGCCGCCCGCCCGCCCACTCACCACTTCGCGCGTGACCTGCGAGCAGACGAGCCGCTCGACCGCCTTCAGCCGCAGGTCGTAGGCGTCGCGGTTGGCGCGGCGCGGGTGCGGGCGGCTCTTGTTGTTTTTGGTCCACTTGGCGGGCGCGGTGGGGCTGCCCGCCTGCTCGTCGTCCGTCGAGTACACCTGCTCGGCGGGCACCGGCCGCGGGTTGAAGACGAGCGTCCAGCCGGGCGTCCCGTCCTCCTCCGCCAGGTCGTCCACGTCCGCGTAGCCGGCGCGCACCGTCTCGCTCGAGGGCACGATGTCGAAGAAGTGCGGGTAGAAGGGCTCGTTGCGCACGCGGCGGAGGTCCTCGTGGCTCAGCGGGAACGGCTGGTCGCCCTCGTCCTCGTCGCTCCCGATGCCCGGGTCTTCTGCGACCAAAGGGTGTGAGTGGGCGGTGCGGAGGAGGAGAGCTCACGGTTCTTCGGTTCCAGTCGCTTCGGCCAGAACTGCCGCGCCGTCCGCCCGTTGGCGCGCATCGCCCAGAGCGCGCCGTGCGCGAAGCGGATCACGAATTGGGTCGGCCACTGGCGAAGGAGCTCCAAAAGGTTCAGGTACGAATCACACGCGGCCTGCAATCCCCCGGGATGATCACGAGAGCGGGAAGTGGACACTCACTTTGGAAATTGTGTCGTCCATGCGGACGTTGCGGCCCGTCGCGTCCGGGATTGAGACCACCAACTCGAAGCACGTGTCCGCGGGGTTCACGCCCCGCAGTCGCGCGAGCAAATTGTTCGCCAGGAGCTGGGCGAACAGCTCCAGGCGGCTGAAAGCAGAGGGGATGAGTAGGGGAAGGAGGGGTGGGGGAAGAACTCACTATCTGGGCACCTTTTCGAGCAGAAACGAAGTCAGGAAGTTGGTGGTCTCATGACAAGCCGCACGACCTCCGCCTCGTTCCCGTCGCGCGGCCGGTACGGGGCGCTGCGGGCCACGTGCAGCATGGCGGCTTCTTCCTGCGGTTCGGACTCATCGCCCGATTTGTAGTCCATTCGATCGGCTCCGCTTTCGACGACGTCCGCTCGCGAAAGTGGTGCAAGCATACAATGGGCTCGGCGGCCGTCCGGGGCTTCGAATTCGAACGATCCTGCCCCATGCATGCAAATTGCATTCAAATTCGCAGTAAGTACACGTGTTTACTGCAGGTCGAAGATGAATGACCGCTCGTTGATCTGCTCATTCCACTGATCATCACTTCGATTGATTGCAGCAAGCGATCAACAACAACAGACGGTCGACGGCGAGGGTAATCTCTTGGGTTCATTCGTGACCAGTAGGACGAGAAAATCAAAGAAACAAATGCAAGCAATCGCAGAAGCATGGGAATCGGTAGATCGTTTGAGGAGTTGAGATCCGTGGAGACTCGTGGGCGTTCAAGCCGCCGCCCAACCCGCTTTTTCGTTTTTCTCGCCGTCCTCCGTCACGAAGACGGCGGCCTTCTTCGTCTCGTCGAACTCCACCCGAGTGTAGGCGGCCGGCTCGGCGGTGGAGAAGCAGCAGAAGACGAAGACGGCCTGCAAACACGCGCCCATCACTCCCGCTCGCTCATTCGGCAAACGAACCGCGAAGAGGCCGACGGCCGTGATCAGGAAGATGATCCGCCATTCGGAACGGGAACTCGCGTCCGTGACGAAGACCGCGACGAGGGCGGGGCCGAGGAAGAGCGTGATGCATTTCAGGAATTGGCAGGAGGCCACGACGAAGTGGGAGTACTGCCTAAAGGGATGGGGGTGAGAGGAGAGCGCAGGGAAGGAAGATTACCTCGAGTAGAGGGTGGCCGCCTTGTAGAAGCCGCCGCTCGCCGCCCCGGTCACGATGTTGACCGCCGCGAAGCCGACGATCGGGAGGATGGGCATCGAGGCGGGCATGAAGCTGATCGACGTGTACGCGATGCCCGCCCCGCCCACGGTGATCGTGTTGAAGAGGATGAGCTTCGCGTTCTCGCTCATGAACCTGCAGCCCCCAAAGGATGAAAGAAGACAGCAGAAGGGAGGACTCACGTGATGCTGTCGCTCAACGTCCCGCACACCAACCGGACGGGGATCTGGACGAGGCGAGAGAGCGCGGAGAAGTGCCCGGTTTCTTCGGCAGAGTACCCCAGAACGTTCTTGATGTAATACGGCGAGTAGACGGCGAGGAAGTTGGTCGAGAAGATCTCCATGAAAGCGGACATCCAAATCGACCAAATTCGCACGTCCGTCAACAGCGCCTGGAGAGAAAGAGGTTAGTGGAAAGAAAGAAGGAGAAGTGGGCACCTTGTACGGAATGCTCTTCGTTCCGTCGATCTGATCCTGGTTCTTGTTCCGTTGGATCTTCTCCAGCTCCACCGGCGAGACCTTCGCGGATTCGTGCGGGCGGTCGGAGTAGACGAGCGACCAGAGGACGAAGACGACCAATCCGCTCGCCGCGTGCACGTAGAAGACCATCGGCCAGCCGCTCGAGCTCTTACAGATCTGAACGGCACGAATGCAAAGGAAAGAAGGGGCATTACTCACGAGGCCGCCGATCGAATTAGTCAGAGTCGAAGACAGTGGGGAGTACGACGTCAACACGCCCAAAAACAAGCCGTTCTGCTTCAGGGACGCCCAGCTCGAACACAGCGAGCCCACGGCCGCAAAGTCCGCAGCATA
This sequence comes from Aphelenchoides fujianensis, assembly GCA_024699865.1. Taxonomy (NCBI): domain Eukaryota; kingdom Metazoa; phylum Nematoda; class Chromadorea; order Rhabditida; family Aphelenchoididae; genus Aphelenchoides; species Aphelenchoides fujianensis. The sequence continues at coordinate 5,254 of JAMPIO010000380.1, forward strand.
AGAGACGCCCTCCAATCGATTGGAGTGATCAAAAAAAGAAGGACGGCGAACTCACTTGCAAGAAACGGAAGAAGAGGAGGGCGTAGAGGTGGAATTGGGCGGCCATCGGCATCAAGGCGGTGGCCACGACCGAGAGGATGCCCGCAGCAAAGAACGGCCACTTGGCCCCAATTCGAACGTAGGCTTCGGAGAAGGGCAGCATTCCGATGGCCGTTCCCACGCCCACCGCCCAGTTGATCAGCGAGATCTCGTACGGCGTGTAATCGAGCGGGGTTCCGAACAGGTGCTGCAACCGAGAGATGAACGAGTGGAAGACAAAGAGAACACACCTCTCCGCTCTGGTTGAACGCGTCCGTCGACATACACACTTGAGCGATGTTAAAGGCGAGCATGTTGGACGAGATTGAAGTCAGACAAAGGCACCCGATCCCGAGGATGAAGTAGCGGTAGCGATGCTCGAACATGTGGCCCATCTTCTTCGTCGAGAGCTGAACGAACCAAATAAATCGAAGAGGCGACGAGCAAGAACACCGGCGAGTAGCCTTAAATATTCGCGACAACTCGGCCCGCGCGCGGCAATAAAACAATCGACCGATTTCCCGACAGTCGCGAACGAGCGATCATGATCTTCCACAGTGCTCCCACTGCTTGAGGTCACCGAAGGGCGTCGTTTGAACCGTCGGCGAAGACGAGCGGTGAGTGTGCGCTCGTAAATTTGCGCAAAGCCCCGATCGGCGCTGATCGATCGCGGCGGCGGCAATTCGAAACGTTCGTCGGCGGCACACGACGCGCGGACTCCTCGACGAACAGCCGTTTCCCAACCGAAGACGGTCGATCGGCGGGTCGTAAAGGAGGCCGACCGGAAGTCGGAAGGGCGAAGTTCCCCCACGTCCGCCTTCGCTTCGTCATTCCACGCCCGGGTACGAAATCGGGTCGGAAGTGAACAAACCGAAAGAATTCAGTAGGTGACTACGATCGCGCGGGCAACGAGTGTAACCCCCAAGTAAACAAACAATCGAAATGGAGGCGGTTCTCTCGCTTGATCACTCCGCTTGAAACGGCGAGCAGCCGACGGAGATCTCCGTAGAGACCGCCGGCGATCAACCGCCGTCTCGCTGCTTTTAACGGCGGCCGGGGGATTTCGGGGGCGAACGCGCGCGGAATTCCGGCCCACTGCAAACAAATCGGAAGGAATTCGCGGTCCACAAACCGCGAGCAGAATTGCGACCGCCCACGTCCGCCGCTCGCCCGTTCGTCTCGACCGAACGGCGAAGCAAACAGACGGGCAGAAGAAAGGTGTGAATTAAAATGCGAGGTTCGCGACTCGAACTCCCTCGTTCCTTCTCCGTGATTCTTTGGTCTTTTGGGCGGTGGTATGCTGAGTGTTCCGCCGTTCCTTTGGTTGAGTGTTCGCAGCATTCATGCTCCCTACGTCGCTGGATCTCCGTTTCTACAAGAGTTGATGAAGTCGGTGTGATTAAGGCGTTCAACAAACAAGCTTCAGGAACGCGGCTCTCGATCAACTACCCACTTTTAAGTGGGTTCGTGACGCAAGGCACCAAAATAAGTTCCTTTCATCCACTTACTCGCGGATCGATTGCGGAGATCAAGGGGTCCAGCGAGTCCAAGCGCCCAACTTCTTTCGTTGCGGTAAATCGGGCAGTGATCCGGGGGAAAAGTGGGTTGTTTGCTCAATCCACTTTCGAGGTGATCACTGAAGTGTGTTCTTCGAGTGTTCGACTTCGAGAGCACACGTCATCGTTCAGACGTTCGCTTGCTTGTGACTTCCGCAATATCGTGAGGAATGGAGACGATTTATTCACCCGAACGAACAGAATAGAAGTGTGTGCCTAATGGTTGTTGACAAGAAAGAGGAAGCTTTAGGACTTGGAGAAGAGGTCTTTGAACTGATCGCGGAGCTTGTTCTTCTGCACCTTCCCGATGAAGTTGCGCGGGTAGTCGTCGACGAAGAGGTAGCGTTTGGGTCGTTTGTAGTTAGCGAGCTTCGACTTCACTTCGGTCTTCAGCTTCTCGGCGAGCCCCTCGGACGAGGCGCCCTCCTTCGCGCGGCAGACGGCGACGACCGCCTCGCCGAAGTCGGGGTGCGGGACTCCTGCAAGCGAAAGGGATGAAAGAGCAAGGAGAAGGACAGGGCGGACCGATGATCGCGACCTCGTGGACCAAATCCAGCTGGTCGATCGTGTCCTCGACCTCCTTCGGGTACACGTTGAAGCCGCCGCTTATGATCATGTCCTTTTCTGAACGAGAAGATGGATTGAGTAAGTTCGCTCGTGCTTCGAACCTCGGGCCATGATCTTGTAGTAGCCGTTCTCGTCCCGCTCGCCCACGTCGCCCGTTTGGAAGAAGCCGTCGCTCGTGAACTCCTTCTTCGTCTTCTCGGGCAGCTTCCAGTAGCCTTTGAACACCTGCAAGCCGGAGGATGAAGAGCGAAAAGATCCCTTCGTTCACTCACACTCGGGCCCTTCACTTCGATCCCGTTCTTCTCGCCCAATCGAACCTCCGTTCCGGGCACGGGGACGCCCACCGAGCCGGGCACTCGCTTCGACTCCTCGTACGGGTTGGAGATCGAGACCAGGGCTGCAGCGAGGAGCAATGACCGCTTCGATCGACACAAACGACTCACTTTCGCTCATCCCGTAGCGCTCGAGGATCGGATGGCCGGTGTGCTTGCGGAAAGCCTCCCACACGGCGGCCGTCAAGGGCGCGCTGCCGCAAATGAAGACGCGGATGTTCTTGAAGGCGTCTCGGTTGAAGGCTGTCGTGTCGCTCATCAGTCGCGTGTAGAACTGAAACATGTTTATCAGTGCTAGCCAAACGGAAGACACTTGCTGTTGGCACCCCGATGAACACAGTCGACTTCGGCATCCACTTGAGCGCGTCGTGCAGCTCGAACTTCGGGCGGAAGATTTGCGTGGACCGGGACATGAGAGTGGCGCCCATGCAGACTAGAATTGAGAGTCAGAAACAAATGAAAAAGGAAGAAAACCCACCAATTAGTCCGTGAATGTGATAGAACGGGAGTCCGTGATAAAGGACGTCCTTCTCCGTGAACTTCCAGATGTCCGCCAGAACCTCCGAGTTGCTCGTGAGGTTGCCGTGCGTGAGCATCGCCCCTTTCGGCAGTCCTGAACGAGAGCATTGAGGGAAAAAAAGGATGAATGGACTTGCCGGTCGTTCCAGACGTATAAAGAATGACCGCGTCGTCGTCCTTGTCCACGCTCTCGCACTCGAGGATTGGCTTCTGCCCGTCCGCCTCCTTGGCCAGCACTGAACAGAAGATCGATGAGATGGCCGGCGAAGGAAAGAGCTCACCGTTCTCGTCGACCACGTGGCCGATCGCGTTCGTGAACTCGCGATCGCCGGCCGCCTCGCACGTGACCATCAGCTTCGGCTCTCCGTCCTGCACTCAACCAGTCGCATAAAGGATACAAAAGAGGACGTACATTGACGAAGTGCTTGGTCTCTTTGGTGGTGTAGCCGGGATTCAAGGGGATGTAGACGGCGCCCAACCGTAGCGTGGCGAAGTACAAAGCGGCGTTGTCGAGCGTCTTGTTCGTCCGCGAGAGCAGGCGGTCGCCTTTCTGAACAAAACAAGTCCCAGTGGATTGATCGAATGGAGAGGACGAACCTGCAGCTTGTACTTCGAAGAGAGCAGAGCCGCGTATTGCCCGATCCGGTTGTTCAGCTGGTCGTACGTGAGGAGCTGCTTCTCGTCGCGCACGAGGACCGGCCGCTTCGCAAAGTCCTGCTCGGCGGTCCGCTCGAAGAGGCCGGCCGCCCGCACAAAGTTGCCGTTGGAACGACGGGCGGCGTGCAGAAAACTGCGAGATTTCAGCATTTTTAAGCTGAAAACAAAGTGAAATGAGTCGAATTTCGCGATTTAATTGCTCGCAAGACAAGGGATCAAACAAACTCGAGTAAACTGCAATAATTGAGCCAAATTCCTGCGTAAACACGCGCGACAATGATCGCATTTGCTGGTTTGGGCGCAAAAAGACGGAAAAAAGCGGCGAACTCATGTTTTTTCGCCCTTTCGCAGTCGCTTTCCGTTCAGCCGGCCGGCCGCTCGAGTGAGCGCCCTGACCTCCGCTCTCTTCCTTGCGTTCCGCGTGCTCGTTCTTTGGATCCGAAGGTCGACGAGCGGAGCGGAAGATCGAATCAAAGGAAGAAGACCATCGGGATCGTTTGTGATCAAGTCATGAGTGAGGATTCCACCCCCTCCTCTCATTTTATTCTCCACCGAACACAAGTGATCGAAGATCGTCGACGATCTTCGTTGAAGAGCGAACTCGCCGCCGTCATTTTGTTCTCTGCGCACAACTTCGCCGACCGGCCGCCTGTTCCCAATTGTTTATCGAGCGAACGACGAGGAGAGCGGAGAGTGAGGCGGGCGGCGTTGGGCGAATCGCGTGGACGGGAGCACAAATCGGAGTGATGTCAAGCGATCACTTGCACACGGAAGAAACTTGTTCGAATAAATAAGTAGACGAAAGAATTGGTGTGTTCAGCAAACGGAGAGACGAATGAGATTGAGTTGAGATTCGAACGGCGAATTCGAACAACGGCGGGCGGACGGGCAGAAAGCACAAGGATCCTCTTCGAACGACAAAGAAGAAGAAGACGGTAAATGCACGAGTGAATACCATGACAGTCAAAAGAACAAGAGGGAAAGGCGTGTCAAGTGCCGGCGGGCGGCGGCGTTCGTTCGGCCTTTGATTCTTCGGCTTTCGGCCGCTCGAATTTGAGGTTGTCGTAGTCCTGCGTGATTGTCGGCCTCCGGATGGTCACGTGCTGCCCGTCCGCCTGATCGTAGAGGTTCTCCAGGTCTTCGTTCTGCAATCCAGGAATGAGGATTGAAAAAGAAGATGAAAGAACGCACTCCTCCATCGCCACCCTCGAGGTCCACTCCCTCGTCCGCGTTCGCATCGAGGTTCTGGTTCACGCGCAGCTGCTTGATCGTTCGCTTCAACTGACTGGCCTTCTTTCTAAACGAGCAAAAGAACGAATGAGGAGGATGTCAGCAGAAGAGAGCGTACTTTTCGCGGAAGAAAAGGAAAGCGAGAACGACGGCGAGGAGGGCGAAGAAGGCGACCGAGGCGATGCCGAGGGACAAATCGGGAACGTCTATTCCGTCTGAACCTGACAAAATCCACGAGTTATTCGCCCATTCAGCTAGAAGGCGGGGGCTTACCGCAGGTCGTGGCCAACGTCTGTTCGCAATGCTCGCCCATGTACCCAGTTGCGCACAGGCAGTACGCCTTCCCTTCAGTCGTCTAAAACAGAAAGGATAAGAAGGCTTCTTCTCGTTTATCGCACACCTTCAAACACAAGCCCTCATTGCGGCAGTTGTTCGCCTCGCACTCGGTGGCCCCGTTGGAGAGTCGGGGCTTCCGCGAGCGCGTGAACTTCAGCGAACGCACGTGGTACTTGGAATCCCCTCGTCGACGGGCCGTGCAATCGAAGATCTCCTCGCCTTTGTTGGAATCAAAACTGGGTATCGTAAACAGAACGCTAAAAAAGAGCATCGAGTGACCACTTTCGCATCTTCTGACCAACCTGTGGCCTCTCCGGTCTTGCGTGATGTTCCGCTGGTTCCTCGTCAAGTAGAGGCTGCTCCCGTCGAAGCCGCTGTCCTGCACGAAACAACGGACTCGAACGGACGCCTCGTGCGGCAGCGGGATGATGCGCGTGGGCGCGGTGAGCGGCTCGTCTGAAAGAAGCAGGTTCCGATCGATCCCTCTGCTTCCCGCCGCTATCAACACTTCCGGCGAATTCCGCTTGCTTTCTTGACATTTGAATTCGATTCTTTTTCGCCGCTTTTCCACTTCCTTCCAATTAGAATTTCCGGTGTTCAACACGAGGAATCGCCCAGATTACACGCCGCTTATCGATAGAACTCACTGGACGAAAGGCTGAGCTCGTAGACGGGCAGCAGGGGGTCACCCATTGGACGCTCTGCAAGCACAATGAAGTGGACCCATGTCTTTGAAGTAAACGATAGCCAAACGCGTGAACCAAACACGAATTCTAAGCACGGATGATTCCTTCTCACAGCTGGAAGGCGAGACGTCGCAAAGCGAAGGTTAAACGTTGCAGAAGAATACACGGGCGGGAGCGAGGGAAATGCAACTGTTGCCCGTTACGCGCAATAAAATCGAGCGGGCGGCGAGCGGATCAATCGGATGTTTCAGCGGGATCCCCACACGACCATCCGGTGGTCAAGCGAGCGCGAAATGCGGCGAACAGGCGGAGCGCAGCGGAAGGCGGAGGAATGAGCCGTTTTTTCGATTTCATCAACGATTTCCTCCGTTCGGCGGCGATCAAAATCGCCGAAGATCAATAAAAGTGGAGGAATCATAAAACGAAGACGCCCGTCGTTCCCACGAACAATCCACGAAGCCGCGACGTGAGTCATTGAGACAAACGATCGTCTAATGGGATTGGCCTTCGGGGAGCGCGAGAAAGGAGGTAGAAGTGCGTGAAGGATGATGGAATGAGTCAAATGGAACTCGTTCCCACTCCCCTCATTCCCGTCGGGCTTTCGGGTCGAACGCCGATCTATTTTTGGCTCGAATGGGCGCCTCGTCATCCGATCGGGTCGCCGCGCCCATCGATCCGAAGACGTGAGCAATGGATTGGCGCGTGCAAGCGGAGACGACCCCAGCAATCCTCGAAGCAGAAGGGAGAGGACCCAATTTGTTTTCAACGACCCCGAAAACACGCGACTTCCCGCCGCTTCCCGCCGCCGATCACTCCGCCGCGGCCCAAAGCCCGCGCTCTCGGCCGGCCGCCCCGCAAGTGATAAGCGGGCGGGCGGGCGGCCGACGGACGGGCGCTCGTCGCGTCTTCTCGCCTTTTATGTCGGCGGAGAAATTCGAAACGATTGCCGGCGACAAACACTCACGCTCCACTCACTTTATGGCCGCCTTCTCACTCACTTCAAACCGCCCGCGGAGATGAGCGATGAGTGGAGCAATCCGTCAAGCCTTCTGCCTTTTTTTGAAGCAGGGGATTTCCACACCTAAAGGACACGTTTCCTTTGCGGCTCGTTGCATCATTCGAGGAGAAGAGTCCAGAATTTGGAGTCACAAACGAGAACGACAGGCAACACAACAAGTCTGCGCTCATTGTCAGCGCACAAAACAGACAGAAAGCATTCCCCGTGGATTCAACGGCCTCTTCGTCGTCGGTCGACCGAAAGAAGTGAGCGTTTGACCCGAAAGTGCGCAAATTCGGAGGTCCCGATGGCCGCCGGCCGCCGCGTGCGCTCCGCCGATCGGCCCACGAGTCGGCGAGCAGTCGGGCGAGCGCCGAGTGAGCAAACAACCGACCCGACGATCGACCGATCGAAGCACAGCAACGAAGAAGGAAGGAGTGACGAGAACTTAAAGAACGCGCGACAATCCGTGAACTCCGATGGGCGCAACTTCGGAGCGAAATGTGGAAGGCGCGTCCCGAGGAATTCGCGACGATGACGCACCGCAAGGCCGCCCGAAACAACGTGCTCCTCCTCCCGCCCTTCTCGCCTCCGCACTCCGAACGGAACTCCCGTCGATGAGTCACGAAGAAGGCGGGAAGTGGACGTCGAATGGTCGATGGCCAACGGCTCGCAGCGGATCTTTGCGGATGTCTGCACATTTATACTCGAGGATGAAAGAAGAATGTTGAAATCCGTCGGTTATTATTGGCCATTCGAACGTCACTATTGTCGTGTTTTGCTCGCCCCTTTCGTTCTCACTTTCGTTCGGTTTGTGTCGAAATGCGAACGCTCGTTCGTCCGTTCGATTGCGAATTCCGGAGGAGAACCCCCGCGTTCCGGAACACGTGGGAACTTCCGCAAGCCGCGAATGTTTCGGATTTTTGCGTCACGGCTGGAAGGCGGGGCGCCGCTTGCGGACGTTTCGATCAATCAGCGGCCGCTGACGCACTTTCGGCCCCCTCCCGCCGTTTGTCTTTTTGTCGGCCGGCCGGAGACGAGCGACGAGTCCAGTGATCACTTTTATTCTTACTGGCGGTCAACATGAACGAAATTTGTACTCCAATCGAAGAAAGGTGGCCAACAAAAATGGAAAGCTATTTTCTGGGCAAGCTTTCCACTGTTCATTCTGCTGTAATCCATGCGAACGAGAAGACGACGAGCAGAAGGCTCCAAGTCACGTGTATCGAGGCGCCGTTGCAGAGGTCCTGATTCCGGCAGTAGGACCACTGAAACGAGCTACCAGTCGAGCAAACAACCTATTCACTCACGATGGTCGTCTTCTGGATGCCGTCGGCAGTTCGCTGAGCTCCGGGCGTCTTGTCTTCGTACGTCTGGCCAGAACGCGGGACTTCTTGCGTTCCGTGCATGTTCCGGTTGGCGCAAATGCGGACGAACGTTTTGTACGTGTACGCATTGCCCTGGACATTCATCTCATACGAAACTAAAAGGAACATTAGAGCAGAAGGGAGAGGCGGAGAACAAACCCGTCCGCTTGGCGCAAATCTCGCCCGGCTTGCAAACTTGCGCCTCGTCCGGATTGCAGACGGTCGGCAGCCGGCTGAACTCCTCGCCCACGTCCGACGTGTTCCAACCTTCGAGCAGGTGGCGGGCGAAGGCGGGCACGTACTCCTCGTTCGTGCACACGAAGCACTTCATCGTCAAGTTGGCCGCTGAACGAAAGGGAGTGAGGGCACCAATGAAGAGTGGACAAACCCAAGCCGGTCAACCCGAACGCGTTTCCGTTGGCTTCGACCAGGCGAGCACTCAAGAAGACGAAGAAAAGCAGCACAAAGTTCGATCGCATTTTGCTGGCAATAGGAGGATCGTCAGAATCCAGCGGTTTCTGCTCGGTTTTATCCGCCGCAGTCGACCGGCAGGGCGGAGTTTCGGCACGCGATCTCCTGCCTGCCCAGATCCGAAAAGCGGCCGCATTGAACTCCGCACTGCCGTACTTTGGCCGAAATTAACGGCCGCTTGTTCGTGAGGCAGCCGGCGGACTACGGTGCTCCGTTCGCTCGACTAATTGGCGGTTTGTGTACGGCGGCCAATTACCCCGCTTTTCACCGCTAATAGGTGGCAATTCGGGTGTTATTCGGGCGTTCGAGACGCGCGAAGGCGGTTGAAATGCCCTCCGCCGACTTTCCAAACTTCTTTGACTCCAGCCGACCAGACGCTTGCCGACCATAAGCTCTTGTTTATTCCAACGTGTTTACAAAGTGGATCGTTGCAAGAATGTGAGTAATTGCGAGGTGTCAAAAAACGAAAGGATCAACGAAATCACATAATATCAATAATAGTTGGCGGTAAAATACTTAGCGAATTTTTCACGTGTCACGAAATGAAACCTTGCTAGAGGAAGGATGAACAACGACAAATCCGTTGAGATTAGGGTTCTAGGTGGTGGCGTTCGAAAATGAAAATGCCGGAAAAATTTTTGGTGGGAATTTTTACCGTAACCCGCAACATCCGATGTAGCGCGCGTTGTGGGTGGCGTGCGGGGCGTGGGTGGTATCAATCGATAGGAGGTGGTGAGGCGAGTCGATTGGTGCAGAATTGGTTAGGTGTAGTCAACGGGTTGAGTGGATACAACTAACGATGTATGTTGATGTCGCGCAGTTGACATCAACGCTTATAGCACGCCACTGGGTGGTCGTGGGCGGGTGGGAGTGGGCGCAATCGACGCGGTTTAATGCGGGCAACGTTTTTGTAGTGACATGCGTAGCGCGGAAAAACCTTAGTAGCGCAGTAGAAGTCATTAAAGTGTAAGTAGTGGGTCTAAAGGGTCAATTTTTTGTTGTGAGTGGTCAGTATGGGTGTCAATTAACTGGAAATCGTGCGCGGAACATGGCTAAGACATCAGCAGCACGTTTGGAGGTAGCTGACGTAGGCGGAAGCCGCGGGGGCCGGTAGGCCCCCGCCAATGGTCAGGGTCTGATCGGGACGTGTGCTTTCGATTGCGTGTGGGATTGATGATGCCGGCGCTTAACCGTCTCGCTCAGCCCTAGCACTGTTCAAGGCCGCAGGCCTCCGCCACGCCCACGCATTACCACACAATTCGACCGCATTTCCACCGTTTTTGACCAAATTTGAAGTGGTTTTCGACGCAGGCAAAGCCCAGCAACAGACGCAGGCAAAGTCGAGCAACAAAGTATGGCGCCGCAGGCCCCTTGTCGAACGAACAGAGCAATCGAATCATCATAATTGACGGGCGTGTCATGTGCGAACGAAGAGTAGGAATGAGGACGAAGAACTGAGGATTGATTTGTTGTGGCTAAGTGCTTATCAAGAGTAGTGGGTGGGGCGTTCAGGTAGTCTCTTGAAAGAGGTTTTGGAAGTACAAGTCCACCTTGAACGTTTGGAAGGTCTTCGTGAGCACGATGTCCTCTCGGCGGTACGTGACCAGGCGCTGAAAGCACGAACCGATTAGGTATTGTTTAGAGTACATTGAATAAATTGAGGGATAGAGAAGAGAAGTCAACGAAACGCTGGACACTCACACACAAAATAAAAGGAAGGAAGCACGTGCAAAACACGCTACCGTATTCACGCGCCCACTTTTTACGTCAGCACGGGGGTTCAAACCGAAATGGCGGCGATTGCGCGCGTCCATTCGGTCACACGCGATCCCCGCAATCGGCCGAAAGTTCGCGAGCGACCGCCGACGACACGCTCCCCGTCGCAAACAACCGGAAGAACGAGCGAATCCGAGGAGAAAAGGCGGAAAGACCACACGCAACACACACGAAAGACAAACACCGACAGGCACGTTGACAGTTTATTAGAAAACCTGAGGGAAACAACCACAAAGACGCCCACTTGAAGAAGGAAGGGGGAGGTCAACAGTAGAGAAGGAAATCGTAGCAATCGCAAGTGTGTGCACAGACCTCGGTCAGCGCGAGCAGCTTCATTAAATCGCCCACGCGCTGCACGACGTTTTGCGGCTGGTGGATTTGCGCGTAGAAGGTGTCCAATTCGGCTGCAACCGAGCAGGGTGAGGATTGAGTGACGGCTGCGAGTACTCACAATAAAGAGCGGCGACCATCTGCTCGCCGAAGGCCAACGTCGCCGGGCTCAGTTTATGCGAGATGTCGGCTGCAACAAGCAGAATGAGGGACGAGAAAGGAAACGAGAGAACCCACCACTGAACTGCCACAACATGAGCCCCAGGCAGAAGATCATTTCTTCTTCGCGGGGCTGCAGCTTCTTGACGGGCACGATCACGTCCAACGCGCTCATTCGATACCACGGATGCAGCATCGAGCGCATCTCCTCCACCGAGCCGTCCGCCACCCCGTTCAAGTCGTAGTTGCAGTTGAGGACGTCGACGATCTGCAAGAAGGAAGACGGGTGAATGAAAGGAAGAAAGCACTCACGTCGCCGTTGCTGAAGACGATCCGCCGATCGCTGTGGTCCTGGGCGCCGAGGACGCGGTAGGAGTCAAAGTTGCGTTCTGTAGGCAAGCAATTGATTACGGAGGTCGAAAAGCAGTAGACGAACCCAAGATAACGAATCGAATCCACCAGTCCGTGAAGATGACCACTTTGTCCGCGTGCGGCAGGTCGCGGTAGCCCTCGAACGACTGGAGCATCAGGGCGATCAGCTCGATGTCCACTTGAATGTTCTGATAGAAACGATGGACCTCGAACGTCTGAAGAGAATTCGGATGATCGAGAAGCCTTCCTGCCGACAACTCACGTCTTTCCGCAGGTACACGCGCGACCACTTGCCGTCGCAGTCGCGAGCTCGTTGGAAGCGTTCGTCTCGACGTCGTTGGAGTCCCTCGTAGGCGATCATCATCTTCATGAGAAGCGGGTGGGTGGCCGGCAGCTGGCTGACGTCGATGTAGAACTCGTCCGTCGGCACGTCCACGATCTTGTGGATGAACGAGGACGCCTGGCGTTGTCGCGTCTCGTCACTCAACGAGAGGCCGCTCGGCGACGTTTGGGACCACGGCGGGGTGGCGGAACTCGTGGACGCGTACGGCGAATCGCCCTCCGCGACGCTGGTGCCCGACGAGGAAAACGAGAAGTCGGCCGGCGGTTGAGCGGCGGCGTACGTGAGGAAGCCGGCCGGCACGTTCGGGATCGTGCAGATCGGGGCGGTCGGTGCCGAGATGTGCAGATTTTGGAGCGAGGAGACGGTCGGCGGGACGGGCAGCGGGTTCTCGAACGGCGCGAACGCGGCGGCCGGCGGCGAGGTCTTGCGGACGGCTTTCGGCGGCCGCACGATGTTCGCGCACTCCGACCGAACGGCCTGCGCCTTCATCCCGCATTCCTCGCATTTCTTCAGCCGGCAGGCCCTGCACAACGCTCGGTAGGCTGCAAACAACCGTCGGTTACAGGAGAGATGCCCTCAAACAAACCTTTGGAGATCTCGCAGTCGCCTTCGAAGCGGCAGATGTACTTGAGCTTCTTGGACACCGTTCGCCTGCAAACGAGTGAAGTGAGCAGTTGGATTGGCGGGTGCAAAGGCCAGGGTTGTAGTTTGAAGCTTCTGCTTTCGAACTCTTGAACTCCGGTCGATCCCCAGTCGATCAACTCTCCTTTTTACTGTAATCCCTTTCAATTCGTTTATTTTCGGCCTCTAATTCAATTAGAACGACCGGGAGTGTGCAGCTCGTGACTGCAGAACCCATTTGCTTGGCGCGAATCGACGAGGCGGAAGCGACCGGCGGACTTTCGATTTCGTTCGGCGACGAGCGAACGTCCGCCGATCGACTAATTCCCCGCGTTTCGACGACCGACCGGTGATAAGAAACGTTGGGATTTGGCAGAAAGTCGCATCCCTACGACAATGCCGTTTGCCTTGCAAAACCCACAGCTCACAGCAGCTTTTTAGCTCAACAGAGTCCAGAACCTCAGCCCAAATTGACGTACCGGTAGAATGCGGCGCAGCTCCTGCACGACGTCGCTCCGAAGTGAGAACCGTCGGCATTATCGCAGCAAATGGAGCACGTCATGGCCGGAGGCGAGTTGCACAGGCCGCTCGTGGGCTCCAGTTTGATGGTGGCGGGCATCGCGAAGTCCGAGCGGATTCCGGGAAGGGCGGTCAGCAGCGAGGGCAGGACGCTCATCCACCGGCGGCCTGCAAACAAAGCGAATGACTGTTTGCTGGAGTGATTGATGGGCGGAAGAAGGAACACGGAAAGAAGTGAACGCGTCCAGCAGACCGCAGAAGACGCGGAAGGCGGCGAGTCTCGCAAGGTAAAAAGCACGAGGTCGTCGCCGTCCACGCTCCTTCCGCTCGCCCGCTTTCTGGCGGCTGGCTGGCGGAGTGCTCGCTCATTTACTTTCCGCTCGCTTCTCCCCGACGACCGCCGACCGCCGCCGACTGATAAGAAGGCGGGCGGGCGCGCGCGATTGCGGGCAGCGGTTCTCCGCGGATGTTTTCGTTCGGTTCGTACAAAAGTAACAAGAAGGAGTGGCCAAACGTAGATCCGCGGAGGTCGTCGGGGGTCGAATCGACGTGGAGGTCACGTCCCGGCCGCCACGCAGCGACTGGAGAACGAAATTGAGGCCAATAAGCACGCTGGAGGACGCGTGGATCGATTCGATTAGAGAACGCGGCCGTCCAGCGTGTAAACGAATCAAAACAAGCGCTCGTTAATCCAATCTCCCTTTGGGCAGCAAACAATCGTCGGCGGGATCCCCAAAGGACGAGGAAGGAACTCGGCCGGGTGTTCTTCGTGGAACGCCGGCCGTCTAATGGCCGCCGCATCACGTGGCCCGCCGCCCAGCCAGCCGTCGTCGAGTACGCGGAACCAAAACAAAGACGGCGGCCGAGCGGACGGTTTTCGCGAAATTCGATCCGAAAGCCCGCGAATTTTCGCCGAACCGCCCGCCCGGCTCTTCACGCGTCCCGCAAAAGGCGACGAGTTCGAAGCCGCCCGTCCCGTGCAACGTTAATGAACACGCGGACCGGCGGGCGGGCGGGCGGAAGGGGAAACAATGCGGGAACGCTTCAGCAAACCGCCGAGCAGTTCGGAACGCAACCCGAACGAAACGGGCGACCGGCCGCCCGACAATGAGGAGCGGGAGGAAGCGGAAAGAAGTCGACTTTGTAGTCGAGAAAGGAAGAAGACGAACGGCGAGTGGAGTTGCTCGATGGGTTGTGTACTCGCCCGTCCGTTTGATAGAAATCGAAACCGCAACTACACGAATGAGCGAGCGAGCGAACGTGCGGAAGGACGAGAAGGAAGGAAGGAGTGTGCTGTGGGAAGGTCGTCGTGTTGCAACTTTCCCACTCACGCGACATCCCCAGAAGCCCGGAGGACGGAAGGAAACGAGGAGAGCGGTAATTAGCGAACAACGCGTGTCTGGGTTCGAAAATCCCAAAGAGAAGGAAGCGACGAGAAAACACTCGCGTTGTTCCCGTGGCCGTTCGGTCGTCGGCCTGAGCAAACAAACAATCCGAAGGCTTCGGTTGGCCGGCGGAACGTTCGGCGGCTTCAAGAAAGAAAGAAGGAGGAGGAGGTCGAGTGGAGACCAAAAGAAATGATCCCTCATTCGAACTCGCCGCCTTCCGCGAATGCCGTCCGTCGACTTCAAACTCGCCGCTCAATGTTCACGACGAGACGAGGCCAACGGTCGAGCAGGTGAAAGACCGCGGAGGAGGCGGAAGCCCCGCACTCGTCACCCACTCCCGAGAACTCCAATCCGAAGATCTCCACCAAAATACAAGTCGACAGATTGAGTGAGCACTTGAGCACGTGCACCCTCACTCGTTCACAAACTCCGCAATGGAATCAATCGGAATGAAATGTCATCGACAGTCAACAAAGGTGAGAACGCGCGTCCCTCGACCGAGCGGCGGTCACTCCCGCTCGTCTCCAGCCGGTGGGAAAGCGGGCGGGCGCGGACGTGATCTCGAGCCAACCCAAAACAAAGCGGAGCGAAAGAAAGGAGCGGGCGGGCGGCTTTTATGGGCGACCGCCCGCTCCTCGCAATCAACCCTTGAAGTTTGTAGTCGCCCGATTTGTGATCGGTTCGTCCACCGCACACGCACAAACGTGCACCAGGGGGACCGCTTTGTGCCCTTGCCGGTGCCCGCCGAGTGGTCAGCCGACCGTCGATCGGGGGCTTTTATACGCGCGGTGCAGAGGGCGGCCGTTTGCACTTTTAATCGGCCGATCCAATTGCTCCGAACGGCAGACGGCCGGCCGTCGTGGGTGGTCGGTCTCGTTGTGATAAGCGAGTGTAAAAATTCGAATTCATTTCGTTTTCCCGCGAACCCGACGCTCTGCTCGACTTTGCCCCCGATTTATGGGCGTCCCGTCCGGACGGCCGACCGCCAAACACGAGCGGGCAACGAGCAAGCGGCCGATCATTCGATTCCTAGCGTTTATTCCAACAGAAACAAGCGAATATTTACACGAGAAAACGGACTACTCGCCGTCCTTGAAGCCTAGACGGTCCCAATCGTCCCTCTCCATCAGGCCCTTGTCCATTCGACAGCCCAAGTACGCCTTGGCCAGGTGACGGCACTCCTCGTTCATCCCCTTCTGCTCGTTTATGCACCGCATGTACCTGCAAGCAACGAGAAGTGGAAGGAAAGAAGGAAGAACTCACTTGAACATCTCCGATCGGCACTCGGAGTCGTGGTCCAGCGGAAAGGAGCCCTTCAGTGGGGCGCTCACTTGCTGCACTCGCTGGAAGGGGCCCGTTTGGTTCGACATCGGATGGAAGCTGAATGGGCATTGTGGGGAGAATTCAGAGAAGAAACAGGTAGTTTATGATGGCTACTGACCACTTTCCCTCATCCAATCGATCAGCATCGACGGCAAAATATTTATTCTAGTGGATGCAACCTAACAACAAACAAGAAACCTAACAGAAGAAACGGACGATCAGATCTCCTTGCCCAGCTTCTTTTGCCGCTCCACGTACAGCTTGAAGACGTCCTCGTTCATCGGCGGCGGGCCCTGCTGGTAGTGGAGCTCGCGGCAGTAGAAGTAGAGCGACATCCCGCCGATGGCCGCCAAGAAGATCTTCACGTGCTGCAGCTGGTAGTACGTGAACTTCTTGTGCATGATCACGTGCTGGTAATAGCGGAGTCTGCAAGTAACGAGCAATAAACAGGAGAGGGTGGAAGAAAGAACCCACTTGTCCTGCAGGCGGCCCATCGTCGCTCAATCGGACTCCAAATCCGTCGCCTGCAGGCCGATCCACTTGGCGCGGTCCGCTTGGCGAAGGCGACGGCCGGCGAGTTGGCCGAACGATGCGAGGTCTTCGGCCTTGTAGTAGAGTTCGAGCAGGCGGGGAGTGCGTTCCTGCAGGAACTGGCGCGTCTTCTCGTTTCGCCGGAGGACGACAAAGGCGGCGAACGAGACGCCGAGCAGCGCGACTTCCGCTCCAACCGCGATGAACAGCGACTTCTTGATCGCCGACGAGGAGGGCGCCAGTTTGAAGCAGAAGGGTGGGTGAATTCACTCCGAAAATCGACGGAAATCACGAAAGAAAGGCGGCCGAAAGCGAGCGGACGGGCGGAACGCCAACGCCGAAGGGGCCGGCGCACTCCGCGGCGGACCGCACGACGCGGGAGAAAGCCGCCGAAAAAATCGACGATTTCTTTCGGCTTGCGCTTGAAGCGAGAAGTTAGGGCGATGTTTCTTGTGAGAATAGACAATTCGTGTCTCTTGCCGTGCTCCTTCTAATCGTAGTCATTAGATTGGTTCTTTTCAGGCCACTTCCCTTTGCCGCCCTCCCGAATGCGGGTGTTCATCACGGCGGCTCCCGGGTTAGTTTCAATTCTCTATCCTTTATTCCGTTGGTTGTTTGCAGGCAGGTGGAGGAGAGGATCATGATCGAGCTGCAGGGCGACTTGGAGGTGCCGCCCGACCCCGCCGGCCAGACGCTCCTCTTCCTCCACTGGCCGACGCCGACGACGCCCGTCTGCCTGCTCGGCCACCAGATGATCCAAGGGACGCTGAAGACGCTGGAGAAGCCCTTTCTCGTGATCGACACCCGCCGCTCCACCTCCGCCTTCGACCCGCAGACGAAGGAGCCGGTCGGCGAGTGCCAAGTCGTGATGGTCATCAAACGGCGCCTCCTCTTCCACGCCCGCCCGAAGCCCGTTCTCTTCTAACCGTTGTGTACAGTTGTTCATTTCTACCCGTTTTCATCGAATGAAGCACTCTCGTCCCCGCTTCCGTCTGCTTTTTGTTGTTGTGTCCGCGGTTCAAACAAAGTATTTCATTGACCGTTTGAAGTTCCAGTAGCAAGAACGACTGGTTTCCTTTCTGCTTACGACGATCTCTTTCTTTCGTTCGAACACCGATCTAACGATTAGACAGATGGTTTATCGTTGACGAGGCAACGGATGAGTCAGGATTCATAGGAAGCTTTAGAGACCCGTAAAGCTACGAGGATGTTAAAGAGAGGAGGGAGTTCACATCACGAGCCACTTCAGCAGGAGCGTGAGGGCGGCCGACATGCCGACGGTGACCGGCAGAGTGACGAGCCACGCGAACACGATGTTGCGGAAGATGGACCACTGGACGCCGCCGCCCGATCGCAAGCTGCCGACCGTCACCACCGAGCCGATCACCGAGTGCGTCGTGGAGATCGGAAGACCAAGTTTGGAGGCGAGGATCGACGTGACGGCAGCCCCAAATTCAATGGTAAATCCTAAGCGACAATGAATCTCTTGCTCATTCTATTGCGGCCTACCAGAAGCGGGGTGGATGTGGGACATCTTCTCTCCGACGACGACGATGATCTTGTGCCCGAGGCACCACAACCCCACGCAGATGCTCACGGCGCCAAAGACGAAGATCCAAATGGAGGCGGGCTTCTCCTGCAGCACGCTGTCCTCCAGGTAGACCGAAAGCATGGCGGCGATCGGCGAGATCACGTTCGCCACGTCGTTGGCTCCGTGCGCGAAGCCTGCGAAACACGCGGTGAAGACTTGGATGGTGGAGAAGAGGCGGAGTGAGCGCTCGTTGTCCTTGCGGTCCTTGGAGGGCAGCAGCCAGTGGACGAACTTCGAGGGCACCAGGGAGAACGGCTGGTGCGGGTGTACGTGCGGCTGCGGCTCGTGCGCGACGGTCATCGTCCCGCCGTTCAGGTCGGTCTTCACGGCCGGGGCGGGCTCGTCCACCTTGTTGATGTACCGAAGAAGGTAGGGGCGCATCACGAACTGGACGGCCAGGCCGATGAGGACTCCCGACAAGAAAGCGATGATCGACGCCCACCCCAGGGGCACGTCCTCGATGCCGATGATCTTGGAGCCTTGGAAGACGATCGTGAACACGTTGAACGCGATGCAGAAGAAGTAGAAGAACGGGATGCACCTGCAAAATGAATGTTAAGAAGATGATCTACTCGATTTTCACTCACCGAAGGCCGCACTTGACGGGATTCCGCCGGCGGAGCACGAGCATGTCCACGAGAATGTAGAGGAAGCCGGAGACGAGGCCGGAGAAGACGGGCGAGATCACCCACGAGCTCGCGATCCCGGCGATCATCCCCCAGTTGATGCCGACAAAACCCTTCAAGGCGATCGAGAAGCCTGGAGAAGACCGATCAGTAGGGGGTTAATGGAAGAACTCACTCACCGACAGTCGAGCCAACAATCGAGTGCGAGCTGGAGACCGGCAGCTGGAGGAAGGTGGTGATCAGGAGCCACAGCGAGCAGGCGGCGAGGACGGCCAGTTGGGCGATGAAGAACTCTCGCTCTTGGCCCACGTACAACGAGGTGTCCACCACCGATTTCCGCATTGTGGTGACCACATTGTAGCCCAGCAGGATTGCTCCCGCCGTCTCAAAGATGGTGGCCAGGAAGTACGCTTGGTGGATCGTGAGGACCTTGGAGCCGACCTGAACGAACGTAGAGCATTCATCAATGCTTTGATCGGAGTTCACCAACCGAAGTGCCGAAGGTGTTCGCGACATCGTGGGCGCCAAGCGAGAAGCCGAGCAAGAAGGCCAAGAGCACGCCCACGATCAAGAAGATGAGGACAGAGTGCTGAAAGCAGATGAGTGAAGACCTTCAGTTGATCGGAGAAACAAACCTGGAACTCCTGCCGCGAGACGGTCGAAGTGATCACTTCGAGGGTGGTCGAGACGACGTCCATCGCTGCCGGTGGATGGGGGCTAAAGAATGGGAGGTTAGTTAGAGGTCAACGGAAAAGAAGATTGCGAGCGTTCTACTTCGAGCGATCCGTTCGCGAGTGATCGAGCGAAACGAGCGAGAAATCGAATGTAAAGCGAGGCTCAACGTCCTCCACACGGCGGAAACAAACTGGCGATCAGTTAAGACTCCCACAGCGAGGAGAGGAGCGAAATGGAAATGAAGGACGCGGTGGCGGGAGGCACGACCGGCGGCCTTTTTATGCGGCGGCGGCGACGGGGCGACGGTCGGTCGGCGGACGGTTCACGGACCACCATTATTTACGATGCGCGTCAGAGTGAAATCGACGAACGACGTTTGAAATGCGCCGCCAGGTGAACAGTCGTCGTTGAGAAATGAACCGCCGGCTCGCAATTCGTGAGCGATCAACCGCACAGGTCGCGCACTTCCGCCCCGCCTCCCCTCCGACTCCGTCATTCGCCTGTGCTCTTTGATCGGGACTCATGTTTGTTCTCGCTCCGGTGCAACACCTCATTGTTGCCGCCAAGACAAACACTGGCCGACCGTAGACTGCTCTTAAGGCAGACGGTTGATCCCGAGCTCGATCTCTTCGGTGAGTGTTCTTTCGCCGAGCTCCCGAATTGCCGGATCGGCTTCATTTAACCGCGTCGCTAGTTGTAAATTGCCGCCCTTGCTTTTTGTTCTCTGATCTCTCGCTTACGCTCCGTTTTACGACTTCCGCTTGTTCTTTCGTTTCCCGCATGAGTCACCGTCTCACTTGCGTTCGATCAGTTCACGTGAGCATAGCGATCCTAATCAAAGTCCTCAAGGTGTGAGGAGCAGTTGCTTTTTTTGTGGATAAACGAAAGTAAACTGACGACCAGTGGTCGAGAAGAGTGTTACTGACTGTGAAGTTGAAAAGTGACTGGTGTGCAGTAGTGCAAGTGGCTGCCACCAAGTGATACGAAAAGGAATGCGAAGACGGCGGCTGATCGATCGGAAACTGAGTAAAGGAACCAAGTGGGCTCATCAAAATTAGAGCAATTTACGGACGGGCTCCTGAAAAACGTGTCGCTTCCGCTTCCGCTTTCTGCACACATTTATTTGTGACCACGCTGCTGTTTCAACTGTACTCCACCTCGCCCAGCCAACGGGATGTCCGCGTGCAAGTACCTGCCGAATCAGCGGACGTTCATTCGATGGAAGATCGAGGACTTCGACGAGAGATTCCGCTCGGCCGTCCACGGCGAACAGTGGTGCTCCGATTTATTCACGACGAACCTCGAGCGGAGTCCCCAGTGCTTCCTTCTGTTCCGACCGCCCGTCAATCGGTCCGCCAACTCCAAGGAACATCCCCGACTGGCTCGAGCGACAAGCTCGCTATCCGACCTGGAGGCGTGCTTTCTCGACCGACCGCCGCCGTTTGTGACAACGGTGTGGATCGAAGGCAAGAGCGGGGAGATTCTCGTTCCTAAAGGTAGACGGCTGACTATCTTTCTTCACACTATCTTTTTGCAGAGTCCGGCGGGAACGTTTCCGTTCGCCTCCAGCCGGAAGCGATCAAACGGCTGGCAGGCGAGCGGGTCGTGCACATCTGCTGCGAGGTCCGAACGCCCGCCTGCGGGATGATCGACCGGTCGACTTTCGAGCAGCCGGGCGGGATCGAAGCGATCGACCGTTCGGCGGCTCCACTGGAATTTCGGTGGAACGCCGCCTACACGCCGAACAGCTTCAACGGTCGGGAGAGTCCAGTGCTAGCCATGGAGGGAACGGAGCAGAAGTTCTCGCTTTCTTCCTCCCCCACCCTGAATGTGATCACGATCAAGAATGCGGGCGTCGATTCAACGGACGCCTTCCACTTCGAGTTGTGGCTGGAGAACGCGAAGCAGGAACGAACATACAGGACGGGTCGGTTCATTCGTTCATTTCCTTGTTTTTCATTTGTTGCCTTTTGCAGAAGGAATTCTACGGATGTTCGCAAATTCCGAGACCGTTCTGGGCGGGTGCGAGAGTCCAGAGAAAACCGCTTTCTTCTTCCTAACGGATACGCTCTCGTGTGCTTGAATCTCCGTCCACTCCAGCGATCTCCCTTGTCGCTGGCCTCAAAGACTGCAAAGTCGACTCCAGTGGATCGTTTTGCTCGCTTCATCACCGCTCACTTTGGGGAGCGGAAGTACGGCGACATCCGAGTGGTCGCAAAAGGCGGCCGCGAGTTCTACGTGAGCACTCTGCGATTATCTCGTTGATTTATTTTCTTTTGCAGGTGATCAAGGCTCTTCTTTGCTCCCAATCGGAGGTATTCGACCGGATGTTCGACCACGAGAACACGAAGGAGAGCTGCGAACGAACGTTTAAGATGGAGGACTTGGAACCGCCCGTCGTCGAAGCGATGCTCCGGTGGATGCACACGGGACGAGTGGAGGGGCTGGCGGAGTTGGACGCCGCCCTGTACGTCGTTGCCGACCGATACCAACTGGACGGCCTTAAAGTGAAAAGAGGTCTCTAACAACTCCAACGATCCCTTTGTTTGCAGGACTTGTGCCTGGAGAGCATGAGCGATAACTTCTCCCTGAACACAATCCTCGACTACCTTCAGCTCGCGTTCACCTTCGACGATCTCAAAGCTTTCAAGCAGCAGGCTGTCGACTTCGCTCTCCGCAACATCGAAGAGATCACGAGGGAAGAACGCTGGAGGCTCTTTGCAATCAACCACCTGGACGTGATGAACGAACTACTGCGTGCAAAACGGCATCGCAGTTTGTGAAAAATCCAGCTGTTTTTGTTTTGTTATGACTGTTTGTTTTTGTTGTGTGTGTTAGAAAATCGTAGTTTAAACGTCCATTTCCTGCGGGAATTCGAGAAAATTGCTCCGTTGTTTACGAGTTAGACGCCAAACAACAGCGATAATTCGCCGCCTCGTTTGTGGGATTGCAAACACCGAGCGGCTTTGTTTTGCTCGGCGTAACTTCATTCGAGTTTGTCGACCTGCAAGCCGTTTTTCGAGCGGAAATCCGAACAAAAGCGGAAGCCGCCGGACGGCCGTTCGTGTCCGTCGAGAGTCGTTCGGCTTTACGACTCGAGGGGGCCGAACGGCCGGCCGCCCCCTCCGTTCGTTGCGCACTCATTAAAGCCGGCCGAAACATCCGAATGGCGGCGAATGGGCGCTAAACGGCACTTCCCGCTGCTCTAATCACCGACCGAACGGCCGACCGGCGGGCGCAGTCGACGGCCTTCCGTTCGCACTCCGAGTGGCCCCCGGGGAGTGCGTGTGTTCCAATCGGGGCGGTGCGGGACGAACAAAAGCCGGAAATCGAATCAGAAGTCGGGCGGGGCGAATCGAATGACGTCCGTCCGCATTTCCACCATTCAGCCGCCGTGTTTTCGCCCGCTGGCCGGAAATCCAATCGTTGAGGACGTCCTTCAAGGCGGCAATCCGCCGCGTTGCTCGAGAAATCCGCCATTTCCGATTTGTTCTCGAAGGTCCTCTGTTTTACGTCGGCCGGGGACAAACGGATTGCTTGTGCAGAACAAGCAGGAGTCTTGTTCCGTGTTAAAGTCAATTGAACTCCCGTCCTTTCAATCCTTCCGATAGGCCGAGTGTTACCGAATGATACGCGCATTCCTGCAAACCGCAGACGAACGACCGGCCGGAAGGCGGAGATTTACGAGTGGAGATAAACGGGGCAGGCAGGCGGCGGGGCGGCCGGCGGCTACGAAGTGATGCCACGAGCGGGGAGTTCGACGAAAGCTTCGAGTTGTGAGACGTCCTTTCCGCTCGTTTGTACTCATCGCTGGAGATCTTTGAATCTCGTCGCCTATTTCCCAATTGTTTTCCGTCGATTGACCGAAAATAGTGGCCGCTTTGCGTGTTGGACTCGTGAACTCGCCGAAAGCAGCCCGCGAACACGTGAACCGCCGGGTCGGCGGGTGGACCTTCCGGCGGGTTGCACGGGATTGACATCACTTGTGGAGTGTGCAGAGTTCCGCTCGTGAAGTGACGAGTGAACAGAAACTGCACAGCTCGTACCTCATGCCGTGAGTAGCGAGAATCAGCGACCATTTATGACCACGCGATCCACTCGTACGCTCCTGCACTTCAAACCGCCTTCTTCGAGGGCCTCGCGGGTGGCCGACGACGAAATTCGAGCTGTTCTCCGAAATTCACGCATCCGTTCGTCCTTCTCGGCCACTCGCGGCCACTTGCGGGTCGGAGGGATCAGGGATCACGCGAGAGAACTTCACGGAATTTCGCAATTCGAACCCTCTTTCGTGACTCGAAAGGCGTCAAAGTCGAAGCGAGCAGGTGGAATGCGCCCTTTCGGCTCGTTTCGCAACGGACACCCCCGCGGTTGATTAAAATAACCTCCTTTTGTTCGAGGGGAACACCCGCACACTCCACGGAGATTATCGCCGGGCCGGCTGTTCGCTCCGCTTTTGGCCGCCGGTTTGACGTAACGCCGGGCGGGCGGGCGGCGTCTTGGCCGTTCGCGGGTGGTCGAGCGGCGAGTTCGGCCCGAGAGGGCGTTGTTAATTAGAGGCACGGAGAGAAGGCGGGGGTTCGGCTCATTTCTTTTGCACGTGTTCTTCGGCTGCTCGCGCACTCCTTCGGGTTCTTTCGCTCCACCGACTGCGATCATTTCCGCGAGTGACGACCGCCGAGTTCTGTGGACGGCGGCCGTTTTGCGAAGGTCGGCGGGATTATCCCGCGTGTTCTGGCCGCTTCCTCGTCCCGTCGAGAAGGTTGGATCGAATCCGTTAGCAGAAGGAAGGCGGGAACACGGCGCTCGTCATTTCCCCTTCGTGTCGAGTGGACATTCCCGTCTGTTTACTTTGTCTTGTGTCTAATCGTCTGCATTCCTTCCGGAGATTTCGATTCAAAACACGAACCGAACATCAAAACAAGCGGGCCGTTCGGATCGCAGAGATCAGCCGGCCGGCGGAACGGCCGCCGATTTCTTCGGCCCGAATTCCCCGCTGATCACACGGCCGCCCGCCCGCCGCTCGCTTGTTTTCGGGCGGCTGCAGGTGCACGACGGCCAATAAAAATAGACAAAAGACTCGTGTTTTTTCTCCCCCTTTCGGCTCCCCTCCATTCGATTCCTACGATTCGAATCTATCGAGCGCCCCGGACGGCCGGCGGCTGTTCGGAGATCGGCCGGTGACGTCAAAAGGCGGCCGCCCGCTTTACAACTCGGGCTGCAGAATTACGATCGGGCGGCCAATTGGGCGCCGATCAAGCGGGAACACGCCGCGTGCAGCGTGGACCCGCCGGGCACTCCGAGTGGCCATCCGGACGGCTCGGCGGCTCGAAATCCAATCAGCCCGCCCTTCCAACTGCTCGTCTTGTCGCCGTTTATGACGTCCGCTGGAGCGACGGCTCTTTTGACAAGCGGCCGCCTGCGGTGTGTCCGGCCGATCGGCGCGGAGGGTGGACGAGGGCGGCGGCGACTCGTTTGATCGACGAGCCGCCCGGAGGTCAAGCGGCCGGCGGGTGGACTGGCGATTGATTTGAAACCAATTCCCCGTTTGATGAACGTCCGCATGACGTCAACCGGCTGCCGGACATTCGGGCACGAGCGGGCGCTCTTCTTTCCGCAGCTCGTGAAGCCGAGGGGCGGGGCGATCGACGGGCCGAGTCGCGTGTGTGACGTCTTTGCCTTTGATCGCAATCAAGGGTTGATTTGCGCACCTGTTTGCTTCGATTCCACTTGTCCCGTTTGTTATTTCGGGTTGTTCGTGACGCCCGTCCGCTCTTCCCAACGGCCTTTAACTTGCTTTGGTCGTTGTTCTTCGGCCACCCGTTTGCGTCAATCGGCCGTCTGCTCGGCCGTTCGGGCGGCTGCGCAAACGAAACGGTCGACCGAACTTTCCTCTTCGATCGCCTGTCCTCGTCGTGCCGCTCGCAACAAGCGGCTTTTGCACCCAAAATGCTCGGATTGGCTCCGCCTTCGTCCCGATCGGGCCACGGGCGGCGGGCAGGTTTAATCGCCGCTCTTCGCCTTCCTCTCGCATTCGATCCATCCGGCCGACCTCGCGGCCACTTGTCACTCGTGCGGCTTCCTTCCTTCGACCACAAACCCCCACGGATTGAAGTGCTTCCCGCCTTCTTTCGTTCTCTAAGTGGCCCCTTGATTCTCGCCTCTCCCCACTTATCGGTTTCGTGCGTGCGTTCGTCTCAAAGGTCGACGCTCCTTTTCGGGACGGCCACGTGAGCGGGTCGAAGGGCAGCCAGCTTGAAGGCCACCCGCTTTCCGGGTATTCGGCAGAAGAACTCATCACTTTTGACGCTAACCGGCCATGGCTAAACTCTTCGCCTCTTCCATCAGCAGGGATGATTAGCTTGGAGTCTCCTTCCCATCATCCTCTCTCCTGCATTCCCACAAGCAATTTGGCAAATTCGATGGCCATTGATCCGGGCGGATTAACCGAACGGACGGAAGGCGGTTCGGAACGTGCCGACTGGAAGACGAGAGGGCGGCAAATTAGGAAAATTGGGGCCTCTTTCTTCCGCTCATCATCACTTCTTGTTCTGATGCCGACTGACGGCGTGATCCCGCCCGGCGTCTGCGCATGACGTTCGGCCGGGCGGTTTGCGGAAGTCGCCTGACGATCCCGCCCGCTAATTGGCCGCCGGTTTGTGATCGAAAACAAACGAAACCGGAGGGAAGGGCGCGGTCATCGACGGGCGGGGCGGAGCGTTGGGCTTCGATCTCCCAGCTGGCCGCTCCACTAATCCCCCCTCCTCCCTGTCGGCTGTGTGGTCACGACGGCCGGCTTCTCCGCTTTGTTCCCCGTTCGGAGTGACGAGAAGCGTGGCCCGCAGTTCGCTCGGGTATTTTCGGCTGTTTTCGCGACTCCAAAAGCGGCCCGCGATCGCGTGCAATTGGGTTTGATTCGCGAACATCCGCCCGCGGCCTCCATTCGATTAGCGGCCGCCCAATTCGGTTTGCTCCAAGTGGGCGGCAAACGAGTGGAGTTTCGAACCGAACGAGGCGGTTCGAAGAAAGCGGGGCAGTTTGGAGTTGTTTGATGTTTGAACACGATCCAATTTCCGCCAGTCATCGCTTAAAAACAACGCTCAAGAACTGCCCGCTTCCTTTGGCTAATGCTTGCAAATGGGCGCCGGGAATGCGGTTAGGCGGCGACGGCACACGTGAGTCAACATGTTTTCTTCGACGACTCTTGACCGCCCGCCCGCCGTCGCCAATCGAATTGCCCACGGGTCGGACGGGTGTTCTCGGCGGCTTCAAGTCGCTTCTTGCCGCCTTGCAGGCGGACGAAGCGGCACGTTCGAATCGACCGCTCGCAGACCCACGTGTCAAAAACAGCGACGCCTTCGGATTTTCATCACTTCGTTGTGGTCGGTGGACGTTCTTCTGCCTCGCAGCCTTTCGGCTGACCAGTGAACACGCAGGACATCTCCGAATGACGATCTTTGTGTTCCGGTCGGCCGTTCGGGAGTCGCAGGCTCCAAGTTCGAAGTCGGCCGCTCGCTTCTCACGGCGATCCGGTGGCCGCCCGAAACGGCAACAGCCGGCCGGTAATCCCGCTCTTCGGCGAGCGGCGAGCGGCAAATCCGCCGGCTCTTCTCCGCAACAAGCCCTCGATTTTCGCTTTCTTTTCGTCAGCAAACAGCAGAAGGAGCTCGTCGTTTCGTTTGCTTTGCGGTAGTCGAGTACTCTTTCTTTGTTGTGAGTACACATGTGTTCTTTCTTCTTTGTCCCCATGAAAAGTGCTCCGAACGGACGATCTCCTGACTTCGGCCGGGTTAAGCCGACGGGAAAGCGGACACTCGGCGCTCATTGCCGCAGTCCAATCGGCTTGCCGACGGAAAGCGGATTCGAAGCGGTCGTTCGAGTCGACGAACGGAGAGCCTTTTGTCCAGTGCCGCCATTTGCCGGCGGATTGGAGCGGAGGAATTCGGAAATATCCCTGCTTTCTGTTCTCGTGTTACCGTCCCGCACGTCAAACACGTGGCCGCGAGGTTGCAAGCGGAGATTGTGCAACGTCCGCCCCGTTTCGTGACCCGAACGACTTCCTCGACGTCAAAAGACGTCCGTTCCGCAGCCAAAACACACGCGAATTCGATCCGCCGGCCGGGCGGACGGCGCGGGTCGCTCGGCGTGACGCCCGGCCGGGTGGCGAATTACGGAAATCGTGGGGAGAGGGCGGCGGCAAACAAATCAGAAGAAAGAAGTCGCGTGCTCGTCCTCCCGCGATTTCCGCTGCTTTCGGCCGAACGGGCGGCCGGCTGAGTCAACGAGCTGCCCGTTGGAGCTGCCTTCCAGTCGGTGGTTCCTTTCATTCGTTCATTCGAGCTTCCCTTCAATCGTTTCGTCCATCTGAAGCCTGCCGCATGACTGCCGTGTGCAATTGACGTCTGTGGAGTCATCTACTTAAAATCTAATCGTTCGCCTCTCCTCCACTCATTGCCGCACATGTCCGCAATTAAAACCATCCGGCCGCTCTCGCCATTTGCCGGCCGAATGGTCGGCCGTTTCGATGAATGCGGGGGACGACCTTTGAATCGACAGAAAGAAGGGCACTCGCTCAAAGTTTGACCCGAAATGCTCCGCGAACACGTGTCTTTCATTCCGCTCATCAATAATGAACGCGACCACTTGCGTTTGGCCTACGGTAGGGCGGGACCGCCCGTACCCGCCGGTCGGCCAGCAGATGATTCGCGGGTCAAACTGCGGGCGGTCGAGTGGAAGGGCGGCGGCTTCTGCTTGACGTGATTCCGAAGAAGATGATGAGAAGAAGGAAGTCTACGGGGCGGTGAACGTTCGTCTTCTCTTTGCTTTCGAATTGGCCAAATTCCCGCAAGAACTCAAAGGGCGGACTTCCTCTCCGCTCGTCTGCTCTCCGCTTTGCTTCTGACGTGCTCGAGATTCGCGCTCATCACTCCGCTCCTTCCCTCACTCACTCAGTCCCTGCTTTCAGCCACCGCAATGGGAAACGACTCCTCCAAACTGCAGCCCTCGTCGCATCCCGGCGCCAAGGTGCAGCGGCGGCTGTCGACCGATTCGGCTCGTCGCTACCGCGCGTCGCCCACGCTGCCCGCCTCCAACTCGTCGATGAGCTGCTCGGACGGCTTCCTCAGCCCCAACAGTGAGTTCTTTCGGCCGGCTAATGATCACTTGCGGGGTCGAAAGCGAGACGCGTCCTTTCATTGACATTCAAACGCAATTACGAACACAAATGCCGCTCGTCTTTCTTTCGGATCTCTGGGTCGGCGGCCCACTCCGCTTCGGCGTCATCCGAACGGCGTGTTTGGCAGTCGGGGGCCAAAACGAGGAGGGCGAACTCCCGGACCACACATTTCCATAGTCAATGAGGCAACGGGGGGTGGCCCTGGTGACGTCCGTTGGACACGCGATTCGCCGCCCGACCGGCCGCTCGTACCTGTCGGCGGCCACTTCGAATTCCTTCGGATTAGCGGGAATTCGAACGAACAAAGCGGCGATCTTGCTGGGGGATTACCGTTTCTTCCTGCTCGTTGAGACATCTGGGTTGTCCTCATCGTTGAGGGCATCTGCTGCTCATGTTCGATCATTCGCTTTATGATCGGAGCACGCGCCCTCCGCTCTTTCGGCCATCCGGCGGTCGTCGAGCGGAACGGGCGCTTGATGACAGCCCCGATGTTCGCATTCGACGGCCGCAAATAGCCGGGCGGTCATCAGAAATGCGGCCAAAAGGGGCGATTCTTGAAGTTCCCTCCGTCGCTCGGCCGCCGTGTTCAACGGAGCGGAAGGACCGGAAAAACGTCGCGTTCCGACTTGATGAACACGTGAATTCCGGCCGGTCGGTCGGCGGGGCGGAGAAGCCGAGCGAATCAGACGACCGCCGGAGTGTCGATTTCGTGCTCCGTTTTGTTCTCTTGCTCTCCTACTTTTTTGCAACAGAACTCCTCTAATGCCTCCCTTCTTTCAGTCTCCAACTGTTCCTCTCGAGTGTCCATCGACGGCGGCAGCAGCGAAATGAGCAGCAGAAGCCGATCGGGGTCCGTGAACTCGGAGCGTTCGAACAGCCTCAAGCAGCAGAAGCACCCGCTTTCGAAGAAGGACCGCCAGTTGATTTCGGTGAGCCCCTTCACCCTCTTCTCAATCTAATCGTCGTGTTTGCAGAGCTGTTTCGCGAATCCGCACGAGATCCTCGGCCGCAAGATCGCCAAGCGAACGGCGGAGCGACGGGCCGACTTCCGCAACTTCTACTCGACGCTCACCGGCGAGGAACGCGAGGCGGTCGAGAGCGGCATCAAGACGCTGCTCAAGAAGGCCGTCGTGAACATCGATTTCCTCGACGAAGTGAGTTCTTTTCCGCTCATTGGACGGTTGGGTTGGAGCGAGGAGCTTTCGAAATCCCGGCCGGCGGCTCGAATTTCCGCTCTGTCGACGTCAAAACGAGGCGAATTCCGTGCGAATTGAGCGGAAGGCCGTAAAATTCGGCCGCCCGTTTCGCTTTACGATTTTCGAACGGCCGCCGGTCGCCAGTCCGGACAAAAAGTGCGCAATCGCTTCCAAGAACTCAAAGAACAGTGCACACTCGAGTCGATAACAGTCATTAACCCTCTCGTTGCAGATCCAACGGCTGTCCGAAGAATTCGGACAGAACTACGTGAATTACCGTTCGTCCGGTTTCAAGGCCGACTACTTTGCGGCCGTTGCCGACAGCACGATCACCGAGTGCTCCTTCTTGGTACGCGTCCACGAGTAAACGGAATAATCGAGCGTTCTTGCAGGACAACGCGGTGCATCCCGCCCACCAAACGCTGGCCGCGTTCTCGCAGTTCGTCGGCATCGTGCGTCCCCCGCCCACCTGCCTTTCCTCTCAATTCTCCCTCTTGCAGGTGTTCACGTCGGTGCGCACCGGCTTCTACAACGAAATGCGGCGAATGCGCCGCTCGAGCCACTCGTCCTCCACCGGGGCGCCGCTCGAAGTGCCGCGCCAACCGCGCCTGTCGATCGCGTCGGCGGAGGTCTCGCCGCGCTCCAAGTCGCCCACCGCGATGCACATGCGCCGACTGACCGATCAGGTCTCCTTCTCGCCCACCCTGCTGGTCAACGGCAGCGATCCCTTCCTCCATGTGCCCAACTACTGAGCGACGACGGCGAGGACTCGCGTAATGCGAACATTTCCACCCGAATTCCCAAGATTCCACTCCTTTTGTTCCACACACACTCCACGGCTGGGATTTCTTTCGTCTTTTTGTATTCGATTGACTGCATTCTTCGTTCTAATCACACGCATCGGTATCCATCCTTTTTGTTCGATTGTTGTATATTCGACCGTCCTTTCTAACTGCACTCCTCCATTCTTTAGCTGCGTTCTCCTGCACGTGTCTTCCTTCTCCGATCACCGCATGGTACTCGAATGTCCGTAGATTAAAATAGTCGTTACACGAGTGATTAGACACGTTTATTTGAAACAAGAGCGAAGAAATCCACAGCGATATGAAATCAGAGACAACATTCAACGAGAAACACCTAACAACCCGCCCGTCCGCTCACTTCTTTTTGGGCACTTGAGCGATGAAGTTGGAGTGGAAGCTGCCCAGGTAGAGGTGGTCCTTGTCGTCGGACACTTGCGACACGTCGGCGATCACCTGGCCCTCGGGGTCGTGGTAGGAACCGATGATCTTGCCGTTTGTGTCCATCTCCAGCACGAGGCCGTAGCTCGATTTGACCAGAGCGAAGATCTGGCCGAGGTACTTCTCGGGCAGGGCGCTCGCCAGCAGCTTGCGGACCCACGGGAAGGGGCCGAGTTTGTCGAACAACGAGAGCTTCCCCTCGTAGCGCGGAGAGGCCAGGCCGACGTAGAAAGTGCCCTGCGTGGAGAGGCGGATGTTGTCCGGGAATCCTGCAAGCAGCTCGACCGTAAAGGAGTGAGTAGAAGGGAGACGGACCGGGCAGATTGCTCGCGAACACCTCCGATTCGCCGGCACGCGGTCCCGAGATGTACAGCCTGCAGACGGAGGGATCACAAACAAATAGAAAGAACAAAAAGACAAACCGAAGGATCCGTGACATCGAGCACTCCGAAACGATCACCGACTTCTTGTCCGGGTGCAGCTGAAAAGAGGGAGCGAGCGAGTGCCTGCCGATCTGATGACCGCTCACCTGAATTCCGTTGGCGAAGTAGAGACCGCCGAGGAGAATGCGGGCCTTTCCGCTCGAGATCTTCACCTCCAGCACGCTGCAATCAACAAGCATAAGGAAGAGGATGGAGAGAGGACTAACCGGCCGACGGGCGCCTGTTCGAAGAGGACGTGCAGGAAGCGGCGGCGGTCGTAGTTGGTCGAGGAGTCCGTGACGAGGATCGTGTCCTCGTCGATCACGTCCAGATCGTTCAGGAACTTCGACTCGTAGCCGCCCACCTTCGTCTTAGACGAGAACACGAGCTTTGAGGTGCCTGGAAGCAGAAGGAAGCGATTACTCATCGCATCTCCTTCGAGTGGACGGGCCTTTGGCGAAGTCGACAATGAAGATGCCGTGGTACGTGTCGACGACCACGAGGAGGTCCTTGTTCAGCCGGCGGATGCCCAACGGCCGGCCGCACTGCGGCTCCGTGTCGTAGGTGGCTGCAAGCAAGGGATGAACGAATGATTGGAGCGAGGAGACTCACCGCATTCGGCGGCCGGATCGACCAGTCGGAGGGTTTTCTCGATCTTCCCGCCGCGCACCTTTACGATCTTCCCGTCCCACGTGCCCGTGTAGAGGACGTCTGAAAGTGCAACGGTTGGAGGCAGCCGATCGCACCACTCGAAAGTGCAAAGAAGGTCGTAAAACCCACCGCCCTCGACGAGAATCGACTCCGGGCCGAGAATCTGATTTTTCAGCAGGAGTTTCGCGTTCCGCAGCAGCTTGTTCGGCGCCAGCGGCCCGACGAGCGCGGGCGGCGGCGGGAGGCTGAAAGAAGCGATCGTTTCGTCGATCATCCCGCTCATTCACTCGTAGGAGCGGGCGTCGAAGTCGGAGGCCAACTGCCAGAGGAGGATCCCCGAGCCGGCGAACAGGATCGTGAACAAATTTCGTCTAAACAATCCGCCGATCAATCCGTCCACAATCCAACGGAAATTCGAGAAGCTTGGGAGAAAAACTCACACGAAACCCATCTCTGCCGACTGTCCACTCGGTCGACTCGGCGGACGAATGCGGGCGAGCGGGCGGCGGGGCGAGCGGGGCGAAAGCGAACGCTCCGATTAGAGAGCGGCGACCCGGCGGCTTTTCGTTGCGAGCGGGAGGGCGAACGCCGGCCGGCCGTCAAGGTTGTTTTGCTCGGCGAGAGGCGGCGGGCGGATGATAAACGGCGGAAATATCGCACTTTTCGGCTGTTTGTTTGCTCGTCGTTCCGAACGGCCGAACGGCGCAATTCGGTTAGCAAAGAGGAAATGTCCGCCGACCAAACGAGCGGAAGAGGCGGACGAAATTCGTGAGGAGCGAGTGCGTAGAAGGCAGCCGGAATGTCGGTTTTAAACTCCGCAGTTTACAGTCTTTCCAGCCGCCCTCTTATCGCCGCCCTGCTTGGTTTGGAGCGCTTGTAAGCGTCTTATTTCGGCGCCGCCTACCAATCCGAAAGGCAGAGCGGAATTTACAACTCGGCGAACCGAAGAACGAAGTCGAAAGACACTCGTTTATTCGCAAAGGCAAAGCAGGAAGGTGGAACAGAACAGAAGAGGGGGATCACTTGCGAGCGTCGTCGAGCGGCCCGGCGGTCTCGGGCGCAGCGCTGAGGGCGCTCGTCTCGCTCTTGCGCTCGTGGTGGCGGCGGTGCTTCCGCTTCTGCAACGAGCGGGCGATCAGAAGAAGCATAGAGAGCTCCCCTGCCTTGCTGCTGCGACTGCCGCTCTTGCGACGCCGACTGTGCCGCTTGGAGCGCCGCTTCCCCTTGACGCTGGACTTGCGCTCGCTCGTCGAGCCGCCCAGCTGCTCGCCGTCGATCTCCTCGCGCACGTTGAAGCTGACCTGGTCGAAGACGAAGCCGAGGACGGGCAGGCCGGGCTCGCCGCGCTGCTTCCGCTGCAAGGGGGTGAGCGGCGAGCAGGCGGGTGACTTGCCGACTTGTCCACCTCGTAGGCCACCCACAGGGCGAACACCGCCACGATCACGATGCCCCACATGCTCGCAGAAATGAGCGGGAAGTGGACGGCGAGCTCTCCTTTCTTTGCTGATGCAAATCCACTCGCTCGTCCTCCTCCTTCTCCGTCCGGCCGCTCATTCGAAGGAGATGCTGGCGCTCGTGTTCTTCGGCCTCTTCCTGTGGGTGTGCTTCTTCGTGGACCGCGAGGTGAGTGGCCGCCGCCCGCCCGTCCCCGCACGCCCGTTGCAGCGGAAGGCGCACGGGCAGTCGGGCGTGCCGCTGCTCGGCGACCTCTTCGACGCGCTCCAGGCGCAGGCGGGCGCCGCCGACGTCGAGCCGGGCACGCCGCGCGGCCAGCTGCTCTCCCAGTCGCCGCTCACGGGCCCCAGCCGCTCGCGCTCCCGCCGCAGCAGCAGCGGCGCCTCCGCCAGCGACCGTCGCCGCAAACGGCGGCAGCGGCGCGCGAGCAAGAAGGTGAGCGCTTTGTTTGCTGCTCCTCTCATTCGTTGCAGAGCTTCGAAGACCCCGCCCCCGTGCCCGCCGACCCCGTCGCGCAGCCCGAGCAGAAGTGAGCGGCGCGCCGATCGAATCGTCGAACGAATCCCTCTGTCTGCCCATCTATGCGTGAATAAAACGTCCAATGTTTATTGATCAGGAAAACGAGGCGAAAGAAAGGGTTGTGGATAAAAAGAACTGAACATTGAGGCAAACTGACTCCGGAACGACGAGAAATATACAATCGAAAGTGCAGAACGAGGGCGATCAACTGAATCGACGTTGACATTTGGTGCACGAGAAGGGCATTCGGTGTTTCTTGATCTTCTCTGAAAACGGACGGCCGAGTGAGTGGGAGGAGCGGAAGGAGGGGAACATACGAGGCGCTTGGAGCTTCCGGCGGTTCTTCTTGCCGACGAACTTCTTGGCGGCGGCGTGCAGCCCCAAGTGCTCGGCGTACTTCTTCGAGTCGCTGTACACCCGACCGCAACTCGTGCACGCGAACCCGTCGCCTCGGCTCTTCTTGACCATCTGAAGGAAGAGGAAGAGTGAAGAGAGCGGTGGGGGAGAAATCACTTGATTCTTGCGCGCCATCTGGAGGGCCACTTGCGTCACGTAGTCGTCCTCCACGTTGCCGCCGGGCGGCGGGACGAGGGCGCTTCGTTTGGCCGCCTGGGCGACGAGCTCGTGGAAGTGGGCGGAAAGGAGGTGCTCCTGCCGCTTGGAGTCCGTGGCGAAGTGCTCCGCGCAGAGCTGGCAGCCGAGCGGCTGGAGGGCGGACTCCGCGGTGCCGGCGGTCGACGAGGCGGACGACGAGGGCGACGTGTTCTCGTGGATCTCCAACGCCGTCCGCAGGTCGTCGGCGGTCGTCGGGTGCTCGCCGAAGAACGTGGGCCCGTCGGTGGTCGCGGAGTTCGGCGTCTTCGTGGCCCGCAGCGAGCCCGCGTCGCATTCGGACGAGGCGGAGGACGAGCCGCCAGTCGCCGCACTCGCCGACGTCACGGCGGCCAGCGGGGCGATGTTGTGGACGTCGCGCTTGTGCTCGCGCAGCTGCTGGCGGGTCTCCAGTTTGGTGCGGCAAATGTCGCAGCGGAACCAAATCTCGCCCTCCTTCTCCTTCTCCAGCGTGTCGATGTTGGCGATCACGCTCTTGTTCTCGTCGATCACGATCTTGTGCATCTTGAGCATGTGCGTGCGCAGGAAGTACTTGTTGCAGACCTCCTTGTTGCACAGGTCGCAGTAGTTCTTGCTCGTGGACGAGTACTGCCGTTTGGGTGTCTTCTGCAACAAGAAAGGGGCCAATTTCCTGCTCTTTCTTTTCCGATCACTCACCACAGCCGGAGCGGCGGGAGTAGCGGCGGGCGGGGGCGGTGGGCCCACTTCCCAACTGCTGGGTGAGCCGCGCGACGTCCAGCTCGTTGCCGAACTGCAGGGCCGACGGGAAGTTGGCCAAATTGAAGAGCGGCGGCAGTTGGAAGCCGCCGCCGGGCATCTGGAAGCCGGGCAGCAGCTGGCTGAGGACGTTCGCGCCGCTGCTCGGCACGGGCGTGTGCTGCTGCGAGGCGGGCGTCGGCTGTCGCGGCGAGTTCGTCTGCTGCGGCGCGTGGGCGGACGGCGTGCGGGGCGTGTGCGGGCCGCTGAGCGGCGGCTGCTGGAGGCCCGCGCTCTGCAGGAAGTTCGGGAAGCCGGCCATCGCCTGCGAGGTGCTGTGGTGCAGGAGTTGGTGCTGGAGGAGGTTGGGCAGTGAGTCGAAGTCCTTGTCGCACTCGTGGCACGTGTGGCGAGGGATCGCTTGGCGGGTGAAGGCGTCCGGCGACTTCTCGGGCGAACTGAAACGAAGAGGAAGGGTTGATCGGCTGGTGCCTGCGCCCACTCACCGCTCTTCCTTGATTCCTTCGCTGAGATCAGTGACGGCCGTCAGACGGGGCATCTTGAGCGGCGGGTCGGCGAGGTTGGCGAGCGGCATGTTCGCGTTGCCCTCGGCCCGCTGCGGGGTGGACGGTTCGTACGTCCAGTCGGCCTCCCGCTTCAACGGTGAGCTGAACGACTGGCCGCCGGACGTCGAGGTGGCCGACGGGGTGGTCGTGGCGGAGGGCGTCTCGCGGATCCCGTGTTTCTTCAGCCGATGGGTCTTCAGGAAGTAGCGATTGCAGAGATGCTTGTCGCAGATCTCGCAGTACGCGTCGTTCGGCTGAAAGCACACGGGAGTGAATGGAAGAGAGCCGAGAGAACGAACCCTCGACTGCGACTGGGCCGTCTGCGAGGTCGCGTTCCCGTTGTTGAGCGGGGGCAGGCCCTGGGCGGTGAAGAGGGCGTTGAGATCGGGGGTGTTCCGCCACTCGGTCGGCGGCTCGTGCGCGGCGGCGGTGCTCGTGGGCGGGGCGGCGGCGGCGGGGTTCAGGATGCCCATGAACTGGAGCTGTTCGAGCAATGTGCTCGCGTCCAGGTTCGGCGAGGTGGGTTGCGACTGGGCGTTGCCAATCGCCTGCACGCCCGGGTTCACGCCCTTCAGCAGCTGGGCCATGAACTTGGCGGCCTCGTCCTCGCCCACGTTCGAGATGCCGCCGGCCGCATCCTCGGCCAGATTGTGCGGGCTGGCGTTGCTCTCGGCCTCGCCGCCGGCAATTTGCGGCGGCTCGTGGACGGCCGGCTGGTGGACGGACTGCTGCGCGAGCTGCGACTGGCTGAGGGCCTGCGCGAACAGCGACTCGAAGAGGGCGGGCGGCAGGCCGTTGCCGACGGGAGCTCCTTGGGACTGAAAGCAGGCGGGTGAGGAACGAGTCGCGTAAATCCCCGAACGCAAGCCGCATTCCGCCGAGCGCCCGGGAGATCAAATCCGCCCGCGAGTCGCCCACCGCCCCGAACGCGCGTAATCCCGTCCGACTTCTCGTTTGAAATTAGCGAACTCGCGGACGCCGAGAAGCGTGACGCATCCCCGCCTAACGTCTAACGCGATCTCTTCTCAACAAAACGAACCTCCAGACCGGCCATCACTCGCTGGAGGGCCTCCAGGTTGGGCGACTCCTGCTCGCCGCCGCGGTGGGCGGGCGGCTGCTGGGGCTGGGCAAGGCCGAGCAGCGGGAAGTTCTGCAGCGGCATTCGCGGCGGCGGTTCGTGGTCGAGGGGAGCGGCGAGGCCGAAAGATCCGAGCGGACGGGCGGCGGCTTCCGCGCTCACGACTCCTGCAACAAACAAACGGTTGACGCCGAGGACCGTGGGAATCTCGCACACGAGTTTCACGCATTTCACGATCACGGGAACGCGAGAGGGGTGCGAGCGAGAGCGAACCCACAAACTACACGAAAGCGGTGGTCATCGGCAGGCGAGGTCGCCCGCATGCCGGCCGGCCGCCTCGCGCGCGAGTGGACGGTGCAGTGAATCGGAAGGAATGAGCAAAAAACAAAAGAAGGGGGGAAGATGGACGGCGGCGGTCGAGACGTGATGAAACTCGACGAAAAGTCGGAAGATATCGAACATTTCGCTCAAATTTCCATGAATACAACTGGAAACCAATTGGATCGTAGAGAACATCGCGAATTCGAACGTTGCATCAAACATTGAGACACTCGCCCGCCGTTCCGTCGAGTCGAACGATCGACCACGAGCCGCCCGCCCGCTCGGCGGAAATCCCAGTTCGATTTGGCGGCGACCAGTGCTCCGTCCATCGGCGGGCGGCGGGCAGACAGGAGATCGCCTCCGCTCCCGCCCAGTCGGCCGGCTTGTTTTCGCGTCCGTCGGGCGCTCTTTTGTCATTGCGCGTGTTGTTCCGCGCTCTCCCTTCCGATGGATCGATTGATTCATCTGTGTGACTGCTCCTCCCGATTGCAGATCCCCACTCCACCACTCGCGAGATGAGCCGCGACTTCTCCCAGGGCACGAGCAGTGGCGGCGGCTCGTTCAACTTCTCCGGTCACACGCCGTCGGGAGATCTGATGAAAGGCGGTCAAGGCCTGAAGAATGTGGGCGACGGCCTCGTGCAGGCGATCGCCAACATCGGCAAGCCGTCGCCTCCGGTCGATCCGACGGCGTCCACGAAGCCCTGCTCGGCCATTCGCAAGAACGAGTACGTCATGATCAAGGGCCGTCCGTGCAAGGTGAGTGCCCTCTTATCTCTCCCCACGAGTGGACGGGTGCTTGCGTTGACGAGCAAACGCCCTTCCGCCCATCCCCCGTCTGCCGTCCATTCAGAAGTGCTTCTTTGCTTTCAGGTGGTCGAAATGAGCACTTCGAAGACGGGCAAGCACGGTGTCGCCAAGACGCGGCTGATCGGCATCGACGTCATCACGAACCAAAAGTAAGAGGACCTTTACAGCAGTAAGTGCCTCCTTCCAACCGTTCTTCAACCACTCTTCCTTTCAGCCACCCACAACATGGACGTGCCCGTGGTCAAGAAGAAGGAGTTCCAAGTGAGTTCAACGACGAGGGGGGGGGGGCAGGAGCGGGGAACAAGCGATGATGTTCAAACAAATGGGTATTTTCGTCTAAAAATTCTGATGATCAATTGAATCTGAGCTTGAAACCAGTGGGGGAAAGCGATGCGACTGGTCAACGGGCGTTCACTCCTCTTCTTCCAGCTGCTGTCGATCAGCGACGAGGGCTACCTGTCCCTGATGGACCTGGAGACCTGCGACACGAAGGACGACGTTCCGCTCCCGAAAGAGAAGCTGGCCAAAAAACTGAAGGTGGATTTCGAAAACAAAGACGTCAAGCTGCTGGTCACGGTGATTTCGGTCGGAGACGAGTGCCGCGTGGGTAAGTCGTCCTGTCTCCCGCATTCTTCAATCATCAACCCGCTTTCAGACGGATGGGAGGTCGCGGCGGCCTAGGACTGAGAAGGACACGAACGGGATCACAACGGTTCGGCCGCTCTTTAAGCTTGTTATCCCCATCCCCCGCCTCGTCTAACTGTCGATCACCACCTGTTTGCACTCCGTTGTGCAGGTTGTTGGGTCTGTTTGTTGTTGTCTGCGGCCGCCTAGAAGTGTCTGTTAAATAAATGTTGAAAACTCATTTGTTTCTTACTGCTGCGAGAAGAACGAGCGAAAATCGTCCTGCAACTCGCTGCATTGAACGCGCAGCAGAAGGAGGAGCGGCCGGAGGAGCAGACGGCCGACTTGTGCCGCCGCCTCACCGCTCTCCAACAAGCAACCTCCCGACGGCCGCCGCGAATCGTGGGCTTTCCGTTCTTCGCCGCTCTCACCGCCGCGAAGCCGCCCGTGCGCTCGGCTGAACCGACGGCCGTCGTCGTGCAGAACGCGAAGCAGAAGTCGGCCGAGTCGCTGGACCTCCGCTCAGAGGCCTTCCGAACGCCCACGCCGTCCTCCTCGCTGCCCGTCCTCCCGCAGCTCGTGCCCCCGTCGCACAAGAAGAAGGCCGCTCCAAAGCAGGGCATTTCGACGGCGACCTCCACTGCAACTATCACACCTTCAAGGGAAGGCATGAGCGGCGCGTCGAGTGGCTGGACGAAGGGCCCCACCAGCCGCCCGGCCAGCAGCACGACGCGCCCCAGCACGACCGGCCGCCCGCCGAACCCGCCGACCTCAACGCCAACCACGCCGACGCTCGTCGTCTGCGCGCCCGCGTGGACGAAGGCGGACGAGCGGCGCGCTGAGTGGGTCGGCCGGCTGCGGCAGCGGGAGGAGAAGCGGGCGAAGCGGACGGGGGAGGTGGGTGCAACGAAGATGCCCCTTCTACTCGAAGGATCGCTGTGGCAGGGGTCCGTGCGGGCGACGGCGATCGGCGGCGTCGTCCACCGACTGGCCGAACGCCCGCCGCCGCCCCACCGCCGCGACGTGATGCTCGTGCCGCCCGGCGAGGAGGCGGCCGGCGGACAAGCGAGTTCTCCCGCCCGCCCGCTCACCCCGCATGCAGATTCCGACCGCCCCGACGACCGCCGGCTGCTTCGTCCACGTGATCGCCCGCCGGCCGCCCGCCCCGCACCGCCGCGACGTCCTCCTCGTGGCGCCGCGCTCGCCCTCCACTTCGGACTTCGAGACGGCGCCCCTCGTGCCCAAGAGAGCCGCCCCGCTGTCGCTGAACGCCGTCGGCGACTCGCTGTTCTACAGCTCCCGATAGGCGGTGCCTGTTCTCGTTTTGTTCCTGTTCTGTTCTGTGATTCAAGTGAACTGTAGTAAACGGTTGATTGAACGCGCTGTGGATGCTCGGGCGTTTTGAGGTCATCCCATGTAAATCTCCACTCGGAAACAGTAAAAACAACAACTGCGGACATTCTGCAATCGACCCTTCGGACCGGACGGCGGGCGGGATGCCGACCAAGGAGGACCTCAAGGCGATCCAGCTGCCGGTGGGGCGCTCGTGAACCGCACCTGGAAGGCGCGGGGAGATTCCTTTGAACGACTCGTCCACTCGTTGCAGGTTGCGAAGAAGCTGGGCGAGGGCGGCTGCGGCGTGGTGTACGAGGTGGCGAACGCGAAGACGCCGCACGTGCGCGCGGCCCTCAAGTCGGAGCCCTTCGGGATGCACGAGGACGACGAGCTGCTCAAGATGGAGGTGTACGTGCTGCGGAAGCTGCCGAACGGCCGGCACGTGTGTCGCCTGCTGGCCACCGGCAAGGTGAGTCCATGATGCTCTCCCATCTCTTCTGACCGCTCCCAAGGCCCCAACTTCACATTCGTCGTGATGACGCTGCTCGGGCCCGCGCTGCACGACCTGCGGCGGCTGTGCCCCGAGCGCCGCTTCTCCTTCGGCACCACCGTCCTGCTGGGCGTCGAGTGCGTGGAGGCGGTCCGCGAGCTGCACGAGGCGGGCTTCGTACACCGCGACGTGAAGCCGTTCAACTTCTCGCTGGGGCGCCCGCCCAAACAACGCCTCGTCTTCCTCTACGACTTCGGCCTCGCGCGGCAGATCCTCGTGAGTGCAGGGGAGGACTCAACAGACGCCTGCCCTTGCAGACCGTGGAGAAGGGCGTGGAGAAGCTGCGGGAGCCCCGCCGGACGGTCTCCTTCAAGGGCACCGTCCGCTACTCCAGCCTCAACGTGCACCGCCTGGAGTGCGGCCGCCACGACGACCTCTGGTCGCTCATGTACTCGCTGATCGAGATGCTCGTCGGGGAGTTGCCGTGGTGAGCGCGGGGAGGTACTAATCCGTTACTTCCGGCTGCAGGCAGCGGCTGGAGCGGGCGG
Organism: Aphelenchoides fujianensis; assembly: GCA_024699865.1. Classification (NCBI taxonomy): domain Eukaryota; kingdom Metazoa; phylum Nematoda; class Chromadorea; order Rhabditida; family Aphelenchoididae; genus Aphelenchoides; species Aphelenchoides fujianensis. Next base: position 46,039 of record JAMPIO010000380.1, read on the forward strand.
CGGCGGAGAAGTCGAAAGAGGCCAACGAGCGGCTGCTGATCGACCAGTCGCCCGTCGGGTTCGCCGCCGTCTTCAACCACCTCAAGCGCCTCAACTACGCCAAGAAGCCGGGCATGTTCTTTCTCGTCCCTTCCTCTTATCCCCGTGTAGACTACGCGTACATCCGCTCCATCTTCGAGCAGATCCTCAAGAAGCGGCAGGTGGCGCCGACGGCGCCCTTCGACTGGGAGGCGGGCGGGCGCCACGCGGACGTCTTCAAGGCGGGCGGCCCGTGAGTTCCGTCCTCTTCGTTCCCCCTTATCTCGCGCAGGAAGCCGAACGAGCGCACGAAGGCCACCGACCTGAAGCGCGTCTGCGACAATCGCACCAAGTGCGAGGTGACGGACATCGGCGAGCGGAAGGTGAGCTTTTTGTTCTTCTCACTCACTCACCACTCCCTCTCGCTGCAGTTCGCGCGGCCCACCGAGGAGGACACGGGCGCCGCCTCGCTCATCTCGGGCGTCTTCGCCAACGACGACGCGCTCTTCAACGTCCAGAAGATCCACAAGCCGCAATAAACTTCTACAACTAGATTTAATGATTGAGGTTCTTGCATGTGGCCGGAAGTGCAACTTTAGTTAAAATGAAAAGCGAACATGAACAGAAACAAAGCTCGAATTATCGAGGCGTTGTGCACGTTCGCTCCTTTCGTTCGTCAAGCATTTCTGATTTCATGGATGAAAGGCGACTTTTCTATTCTTTACAGGGAAAGGCTCCGAAAAACAGGAATTCTTCAAGCCGCCCACCGTTTACGATCCCCCGCAGTCACATTTGAGGGCAGGTTGGGGGGAGGTTCGCCTGACCGGCTCGGCGAGCGAAGGTTTGTGCAGTTGCTCACTCTTTGGTCTTCGCACCTCACTACTCGGTCGTGTAGGTGCGTTCAACGATGTCTGAAGCGCCTTTGCGCTCGTTGCAAATCGCGGGGTACCGTCCTTGTATTGACGACCCAAAGGATTCGGTACCATTTTCATTGAGATCATGCGAAATGACTGGCAATTTTGTCTACTACTGCTCTCCGCGAACTGGCAGGTTTGCCGTCTTGCTTTTTTTCGGATAAGATAGTAGCATTCACTTTAAGATTATTTGCTTTTCACCCGTTCACACGACAACAATGGTATGTCCGCGCTTAAGTAATTAGTGGTTATTGCGCTGCTTAACAGGAGTTTCTACTTTCAAAGATTCGAGCAGTGGGCATCGGAACAGCGCCTTGAATATGGGCTGTTCATTTATTCGCTTTACGAAAATCTGGCAAACGAGACGGTCGATTTGCTTGTGAGCAATTATCTGGACAACTGCGTACCATGTAGTTTTCGAGTGTATTTCCATGCGCACTTTTGTTATAGGTGATGTTGTTGTGCTGATTCTCCGTCTGGACCTGAAAGAGCAGACGGCCATCAGAATCAAGAGTTTTATCCACAACTACTGCCACTTCCATTGTTTCGACAACAACAAGTGGCTCATTATCGAGCGGCAAGCAAGAAGGATGAAAACAAGACGCATCTACGAACTTCAAGCGGACTATGATTTGAAGTTAATTGGAGAGCCGATTTCTTTAAACGAAGTGAGCACTGGACAGCATGTGTTGCAAACTTTTCCCACGCACTTATTTGACGGAGCTCTCTGGTCATTCCTCGTCCCTCACGGCTACTTTGGACTGCAATCCGGCTTGTCCGTCATCCGTCGTCTCGATTTGAGCACCCGTCAACAAGTGGAGATCGAACTGACGCCGCTTCCCACGATTTTATGCAACGTCATTGAAGAAAAATGGGTACCACGAAACTGTCCAGCAGATGGCCGGACATAGTCAATTTCAGGCGCCACTTCACAGCTATTCAGGTCTGTGGAAAGAAGGCACGTTTTACTTAACGATTACGTGTATTTGCTACACGGACTCACGTCGCGGCAACTGCCGTTGCATTCACCACGTTGCTCTTTTGGATCTACAAGGTCCTAAGTGGATGGATGTCTTGCTTCCCATTCAGGTGTCGTCTGTCTTTACTCTGCACCTTCATTTCCGCCTGTCCGCTGTGGAAAACGGAGTGTTGACGGTAGTGAGCTCGGACGCACCACGGCGGGATGGACAGCTCGAGGGGTTCGCTATTCACCGCATTCCCTTCCAGTAGGTTCTGTCCGTTCAGTCCAGTGATTCGGCTTTTGTTTGTAGGAAGCCTGACCGTCTCATGAACTTGGCCCTCGCTTCTGCTCTCCGGCCGGCCGTCGGAATGCCCACCTGCCTTCTGCCCCGTCTTCTTCGTCCTTTCTGAACGAACGCGAGGTGTTCTTTTCGTTCTCTATTGTTTACGTAAACGAATAAAACGACATGTTGTTTGTCCACTCGGTTTATTCGAAACAGAAAGAAGTGACTACAGGGCGGAGATCCTCGCCGTCTTGTCCGTGCGAGGGACGACGGCGGGGTCGCGGAAGATCTCGTCGACGAGCTCCAGCCGCAGGATCTCCGAGAAGCTCATGTTGAAGCCGCCCGTTTGGACCTTGATCCAAGGCGAGGCGGTGGCCTGAACACAAGGGAATTCACGAGAAAGAAAAGAAGAGGACTGACCTTCTCGTCGGCCAGCTGCTCGACCGTCTGCTGGAAGTCGAGGACGTTGTCCCGTCGCTCGATGCGAAGCACGAGGTTCGTCATCGTCGAGTAGGGGACGCCGAGCGAGCGAGCAACCTCGAGGATGTCGTTCGTGAGGGCCGCCGACTGGTTGTCGACGAAAATCCGCCGCCAGAAGAACTCCGCGAAGCCCAAGTGCAAGTGCGGGCGCTCCCGGCGGAGGACGTTCAGGAAAAGGAGGGTTGCCCGACTGCGGGAGTTCGCGTCGAACATCCGCTGCAAACAGAGAGTAGCTTAAGGATGAAAAAGGAGGACTCACCTCGAAGGCACCCAACGGAAACTCGTAGTGGGCGGCGATGTTGCGGAGTTCGTTCAGCTGGAAGGCGCGCTTCGCGTTGCACACGTCCTCGAACTGATGCGAGTCTGCAATCCGACGAGTAGAACGAGGGGAACAAGAGGAAGACTCACGGATTCGAGGATGGACGGTGCGGACGTTAAACGGCCGGTAGTCGACGTCCACTTGGCCGAAGCGCCGCCATTCGGCCGTCTTTCGACGAAGGATCTAAACGAAAAGAAGCGAATAATCCCTGATGTTTGCTGCGAACTCACTTGAAAGCCCAGCCAGGAATACGGGCAGCCGATGTCGTAGAAGAATTGGATCTTCATTTCGGACTTCCATCCACAAAACGCGCCGGAATTCGGGTAAATCGACCGAGAAACGAGTGGATCGGACGCGTGGAACGTTTCGCCACGAGTTGCCGTCGGAAAGGTTCGCTGCGAGTGCAGCGGAAAGACTGTTGGTTAGTTGGCAGAGCGAGGACGAGTGATGGACAGAGAAACTGGATTAAAAAGCAGCAAGGACAAAACACTGAACTCATTCGATCAACTTCAAGCAACAACTCAAAGCTTCGATAGGTTAATCCGACGTCCGTCCTTCGTTCACCGTGCCTCGTTTGCTATTAGCACTCGTTACTCATGCGTTGCGTCCCATAGAACCGGCGAGGATTTGAAGCAGACTTGTAAAGAAACGGTTGTGAATGAGGCGCGCGCGGGCGGCTAATTCGATTTCCGTCACTTGTTCAATAAATCTGTCGGCTCTTGTTTGAAACGGGTGTTTTCGGCAATAATTTCCAAAATTTTAATCTGCAAGGGTGCGTTGTTCTTCGTAGTCAATGGTTGTCTTTGATTTCGACGGTGAGGCGGCTTGTGTCGTGTGGTAGTCGAGAGCTCCTCCTCCTTTTTCATCCAGCCGTTCGTGACCGCTGAGCGGCGGATGAGTTCGCGCAATTGAAAAATGAATGGCGAATGGGCGAAGTTGAGAAAAGACGGGCGAAATTCGTCGATTCGGCGGCCCTCCAGTGGAATTATGCATTTTTAAACGGGCGACAAGCGAGCGGAAGAACGAAAACAATTGGCGGGGCGAAGGGGGAAGTTTTTAGTCGGGCGGCTTCGCAATTTCGACTTCGACTCGCGGGATTGAGTTCGCTTTCCGCCCGCCCGTCCGGCCGAAATGATCGCCGGATTCCGGCAATTTCGTTCGGCCGCCCCCTCCTCTACGGTAGTCGGCGGACAGCTCCCGACAGTCGCCTCTCAATCATTCCTTGGATGGACGGGAGTTTGCAGCAGAAGGCGGCCGCTTGCACGATTACGCGCGAATTCATTGCGGAAATTCGAACCTCGAAGGCGAAAATCCGATCCCGGCGGCCACTCTGTCCGCATTTTAATTGGGCGCTTTTGGCCGCTCGTTGTGGCAGAATTTTCGATCTCCGCTTGGGCGTCTCGGAGCTCAAATTTCGTTGCGGATTTCGGAAACGCGTGCCGCCCGTCGCCTCCTCTCTCGTGTACGGTACGTGCGGGCTGGGCTGAAGAACACGTGTCGCCGAGCATTCCGTCGACCTCGCCACTCCGACCGGCCGGCTTGTCTTTGGTCTCCGTTGCGCAATCGGCCAGCTGCTCCGGACGGTCGGAAGCCGGCGGCTCGTGAACGGCGGTCGAGGATCAGAAACGAAGGCGCGTGTCGGCGACATTCCGGCGGCCTGCTCGTCGATATTGACGCAAACGACGAGCAGCCGTGGATTTGACGTTCCCTTCGCTTCGGAGCGGTACGGTAGCCGACGGGCCGCCTTCCGGCCGCCTCCAATTTGCTTCGAATTTGAGGGACGGCCGGCCCCTTCGATTAATTCGTGCGTTCGAAGGCGGCGAGCGCGAATTCGAAAATTCCGACCGAATTGGGGCCACTCGAGCGGGCGGCTCCACAGGCGGCGGGCGGGCGTGCGGGCGGATGAAGAGGCGGGAATAATGGCCGCCGTTTTCATCCTCAATTTTCATTCAATTTGCAAGAATTGGCGGCCGACTTCCGACCGACGCCGCCCGTTTGTTTCGACTTGAGAATTCGCGACTCTCGAGGGCCAACTTGGCGCCCGTTTTGTTCCGGCGGCACGGCGGTGAGCATTCGTGATTCCACTCGCCGCAATGAGCCGCCTGATGAAAAGTGGGCGGGCGGAGTCGTAAAGCCGCCCTTTGTCCACGGTTTTCTTTCAATTTGATTAAAATCCGCGTTCTGTTGCACCGCCGGACATCCGCCCGCTGCAAACCTGCTCGAGTTTAATTGGAGGAACGAGCGGAATTTCCGATTCGAGCCGCGAGGTCAAAATGGAGGCCGCTTCCCGTCGAATAATTAGTGCAACCGAGAGGGCCGAGCGGGCGTGTTCACGTCGTTTGCAGGAGGATTTCCGCCGGCCGCCAACGAGCCGTCGGAATGCCCCTTTCTTCTGCTTCTCGTTTGCTTTGACGAAATCCGCCGGCTGACGACACGGTGGGCGGTTCGTCGTGATCGATGGAGAACATTTGGAGCGCCTTGCGCAACGCCCACCGCTCCGACCAGCGGGTTTTTGCCCGAATTTCGGCCCGGCCGCCCATTCATCTCGCGCGGGCGGGCGGCGGCGGCTTCAAGCGAACCGATCGAACTTTGCAGCGACGCCGAACGGCGAGGTTGGCCGCCCGCTTTCTCATCCCGACCGATCGGCCGCCACTCGCCGCCGAGCTGGTTTTTGCGTCCGCCTTTTTGCGCGTCGCCATTTCGCAGGCGGCGCCTCCGCCGATCGGCGGGCGGCGGCTCGCTTTTGACTTCGTCTTTTTGATTGAATTTCAAGTGGAGCGGTGGAGAGTGGCTACGGTACGCGTAATGGAATGGAGCATCTCTTGTGTTCGATGCGCAAAGTGAAGATCCTTCGTGCTTCCTCCAATCCCAATGGTCGAAGTCGAGGCTCGCTCATGAATTATGCGTCGAGTTGCTCTCGTTTGCCGTCGGCTTCTTCTGCTCGTTTGCATTTGTGTTCTTTCGAGCCGGACGGCAATGAGGGCGCCGGCAGAACAGGTTTCTGGTTCGGGCTGGAGTCTCGCCGAAAGTTCGTGCCGAAATTCGCCGCTGCGAAGGTCGCGCGAATCGCCGTTCCCAGCCGAGCGGCGCGACATTCACGATCACGCAATAACCAGGGAAGTCACTTTTTTTACCGTGGAGTTTTTACTCGTGCTGTATACCATTCGATTCGTCTCGTCACGCTGATTCCACGTATGTAATTTGTTTCTGCAGAACGTGATCGCACGTGGAGTTACGGCCACGCAAAGTCCACGTTGGGGCTCACGCAGAAACTCACGCAGGTGCCCACGTTTCTCCGCTTGTTTTGCGTTTCACACCGTGAAACTTTCCACGTAGAAAGAGCATACAAAGAGCAACATTTTGATGTATAACACATCGACTGTACTTGTAATGCCACTGAGTAACGTGCCAGTCTGCGTGGACTTCGCCTTGCAGAATCGTACAAAAAATTTCCAAGTTTGAGGTTTCTGCCAGAAAAGAGGTTTAATGCACTTCTGATCATCATTCAAGTCGATTAGACCAAAAAGAAATTAACTTCAAACATCAAAAAGCGAAAAGTTGCGGCCGAGGCGGATTCGAACTCCCGCCCCGGCCGGCCGCCGCTTGCCTGCCCTGCAAGCAGCGCCGTAGACCACTCGGCCATTCGTCCCAAACAGTAATGCGTCAAAATCTCGGACGTCAAAGCAAAACTTCCACCCACGGCTCCTGTGCAAAAACGCCCCCGGACGGGCGCAAAAAAATTTTCGCCATTTTTTGCGTTTTTTGGCCTCCGCGCGAAGTTTCCACAGGATTTGCACGGGGCTCCAACGTGGACTTTGCGTGGCCGTAACTCCACGTGCGATCACGTTCTGCAGAAACAAATTACATACGTGGAATCAGCGTGACGAGACGAATCGAATGGTATACAGCACGAGTAAAAACTCCACGGTAAAAAAAGTGACTTCCCTGGTAAGTTCTCGCTGCACAAAAACCGGAGGAACACGATGAAAAAGCGGGCAAAAAGTCGCCCAATCTCGTCGCTCCGCCGCGTTCTCAAACGACGAACCGTCCGGCATTTCGGCTGCTTCCCGCTTTCACTCCTCCTCCTCCAAAACATGACCGGACGACGAATCATCGGCGCTCTCCGGTTGCGCAGCCGGACGGCGGGAAACGAACGTCGGCCGGCGCGTCCCGATCGAAATTCGAACATCTTCCCGCGCGCGCGTCCATCTGCCGGCTTCCAATTGGCCCAATCAACGATTTTCTGTTCGGATGGACGAGAGATTTTGGCAATTTCGTTCTCATTAAACGACGCCCTTCGCTGCTCGAATTTCCGCAACGACGAGGCCGTAGTTATGAATCGAAGAAGGGGGCGTGTGGACGACGAGGAAATTCGAGACGATGCGCGGGCGCGATTTGTGGGCATTTCGGGCGGCTTCGGCACGTTCCGCGCGGCCAGATGTCCCGTTCGGGTGATCGGAGCGAAAAGAAGTTCCTGCCCGCTCGTTTCGCTGCTCGCTGGGCGGCGAGAAGCCGAATTTCCTGCCGGACGGCCTACGGTAGACGGGCGGGCGGCTCGGCTTCCGCCCTCCCGAATTTGCATTCGAGCAGCCGAAAGCGAGAGGAAATTGGACGATTCGTTTCGCACCAACGGACGGACGCTCGCTAATCGATTGCCGGCGCTCATCACTCGGCCCCGCCCCGCTTCGATTTCCGCTCGGCCGAGTGGGGCGAAGAACACCTGTCTGTCGGGCGCGTTCTCCACTTTTTGTTTCAATCCTCTTCGCTCGGCGCTTCGATTCGCTCGGGTGTGGAATTCGGGCGTCTGATCGGCGTCCGTTGATCGAAGAGCCCGCCCTCCCTCCCGCTCGTTCGTTTCGTAAAGCGGCGCCCGTTCGGCCACTCGCCCGCCGCACCGAGCGGCCACTTGTTTTCGTTTGTTTTTCTTTCTTCGAGCAGATAGGTATTTGAGATAGCGGGCGAGTGGATTTGCATGGGCATCGACGAACGATATCTGGTGGATTGTTCGTATCTACTGTTGCCTTCCACTCGCTTCCAATTGTTCGCGTAATTGATGGTGCACTTGATCTCGTTTGATGGATGGCCGAACAACCGCCAAGATGCTCGCAGAGAAAAAAAGCGGACGGGCGGGCGGTCGTCAGATCGGCGGCCGTTCCGGGCGGATCGCGATCGTCGTTCGATTGGAGCGGCCGCGTACACGCCGCCCGGCCGGCAGTTCGGAGGAAATTCGCGAAATTCGAACGGCGGAATCGCGGCGGAAGAACGAGGGCCTCGACTTCGAAAAACGTCTGCCGATTAATCAAACGCGACGAGCGCTCGATTGGCGTTTTTTGCCCGCCGATCCGCCCGCCGCTGCCGCTCACGATCGCCGGCGGGCGAGTGGACGACGCGCTTTTTGCCGCCGCGAACGACGCCGCTCGCGTTTTTTCGGCCGCCGGACGGCTGTTCGCCCATCGCGATCGGCGTTCGTAAAAAAGATTTCAAAAAGTGAAACAAAACAAAAAGGAGTGATCGTGAGTGACGTTCGCGAGGAAACAATTATACTTGCTTTTCGTGCAAAAATAAACCTCTCAACGATCTCTCTAACTGGAGCAGTCAGAGGCTGTTCGCATTGGAGAGATATTCGATGTTTGTTTCTGCACAACACGGAGCATCGCCGTGCTCTCCCTTCACTTGCGGCCATAAACGGCTGGTAGTTTGCAACATTCACCGTTCTCCTCCAAAGAAGCCGTTTCGCTCTCGCAAGAACGATCCGTAAAGTCGGCAGTGTTTCGAATGGGCCCGCTTTGAAACCGAAACTCGCGGGCCGGCGGTCCAAAGGCGCACGCCACCGGGCCGCCCGTTCCAACGGGGAAGGTCGCGATCACGTGCGAAGAAGCGACTATTTCGGGCTCGAATCGACCTTCTTTCTTTTGTCCGCCGCTCGAATTCGAGTGTTGCAAACGGCGGACGGCGGGAGTTTCGTGCCGTCGGAATTCGCGCCTAATCCCGCCCGAATCGTGCGAATAATTGGCGTCCTTTGAGCTTGCCGGCGGCCATTATGCGGGCGGAAAAATAACTCGGCGGCCGGCCAGCGGTCAAATTGGCCATTAGCCCCCGGCAGAGAGCTCGCTTCCACTCACTCGGCTGCAGGCCGAATTTCGTGCGGGGATTTGTTTGGGTCCTCTAATCCGCCGTCGCTTTTTGCACGGATTTCGCCCGTCGTTTATTACTTTTCCGGTCACCTCCCCCCGCGGCCCTACGGTAGACGGAGGAGAAGTGTGCAGATTAAAGGGCGGCCAGCGGTAATCTTTCTGTTTTGCATTGAATTCGGCCCCGCACCTCGACACACAACTGACTAATTGATTGATGGGGGGAATCTGCTAAATGTTAATTCACAAACATGTGATTATTTTGTTGTCCAATTGCTCGTGATCTCCGCCTTCCGTCGCGTCAAATCCCCCCGCTTGCCCTTTCGGTTAGGACCGTCCAGGGGGATGTTTGTGTAGATTGTTCTCTCGCTCTCTCCACCGTTTTGATTCGAGACAGCCGGAAGTGCGCGTACTTCGTTCGTAGTTGCGTCGGCACGTGAACAAATCGGGAGTGCGCGTCGGGTTGAACGCAGCGGGGAATCCCGCGAACGGTGATTGTAGCCGGGGGTTTCGCGGCTGCAGCAGCCGCTTGATTGCCGTCTGAGGACGTGCGGTTCGCGGAACGCGGAATGGAGCCGGCAGACGAGGAGATTAGGGCCGGCGGCCGAGTGCTCGCCGTGTTTGTGCGAAAAGTCCACGACTACAAGCCCGCGACTTCTGGACGGACTTTGCCCGCGACCGTACCGCAAACATGGCCGCCCATCGTGCGTGCCGCCTGATGCGGCCGCTTGACTTCCGGCAGGCGGATTTGTTCGAACCACGAGCTCGAACGCAATAATCCGAAGCCTTCCGACTTGCAGTTTGGACCGAATTGGAGGCAAAAAGTGAACTTGGTGCTCGATTTGTAGCCCAAACGTAACGCGCACCCGTCTACCCTTTGAGTACAAACACAGTTCGGCATCAAGCGGAGAACATTCCGTACCGTAACGACGAGCTGCACTGTCTACTGTGTTTTGACTGTGAGGAAGGCTTTGCTGAAGTTGTCAATCCTCTTTCTTTTGACAGACCTCACGGATGCAAGAATCTTGTGGTCACTCGCGGCGCCCCGAATGAATTGGCGGCAATGAGCACACGTGCCCAAGGGAAGGGAAGTCTGCGAGTTGCTTGAAGGCAGACATTTCCGCCTACCATTTGGATTTTCACCTCGAATTCGGAGCAAACTCAAGTGCACGGCGGCAGAAACCTGTGGGTCGCATGACTTTCAACTTTGAAGTCAACATGTCGAGTTGCTACAAGAAAAGATTCTTGGCTGTCCGCCTGCACAGCACGTGATTCTTCGCGGCCGGGTTTCTTTTGCACTTTTCCTAACGGGGGCTTTTGACGTCGTGCCGAAGCAAAGATTACCGAGCAGCACAGAGAACTTCCCGTCTCATCGATCACCAAACGGAGCGTCGAAACAGTGTTTCGGCGAAGCGCGAAGAAAGCGGCTAATCCGCAGAACATCCGAAATAACCCCAAAGGCGACCGTTTCGGCGTCCCATCCGCGGAGAAGAAAGGCGGCAGATTGTCCGCAGGGATCGTCGCCCTTCGCCTTTGGTCAGTCGGCGAGAACAATCGAGTGCAGAGTTCTTTCGCTCAATCCGACCGCCTCTTTTCCACGTGCAGTCCGGGAGGTTCTCCTCTTTTAGTCGGTGAGGAGCTGCACGGCTGCGATCAAACCGCTCCTTGCTTTGGTTTCTCGAATTTCGCTGCTTCCCGTTCGATCGCAGGCGAACGATCGGCGTCTTGCGGGCGTTCGGCAAACAGCCGCCCGTCGATCGAAACCGAAAGCGGAGGATCGCGTTCGACAAAGCCGAGCGGAATCGACGGCCGGTCGTAAACTCGTCGACGGAATTCACGCATTTTAAATCTCTCCTCCTCGTCCCCGCACTTGTTTGTTCGCCCATCCGGTGTGTCATCCGCGTCTCCTCGAGGCGGCGACTTGAAGAAGCGGGACGAATAAAATCGAAAGCGATCACAGCGACGAGTGAAAGTTTCGTCGTCGTTTACATCCGCCCGCCCGCCGTCAATGTTTGCGCGTCGATGAAGAGCGGCCGGAGATCGTAAAGCGGCGGCCGGTTGGAAGCGCCGCTTTCCGCCCGTTTTGTGCAATTCGGAGGGACGAGCCGGCGGGCGGAAGTTCGCAAATCCACGGCGCTCACGGCCGCCCGCCGACAGCCCGTGTGCCGGCCGAATGAATTGCAAATTGAGGAGATCGGGGGCGCGAAGAAGCGGCAAGCGGAAGCGACCGTCGGCGTCTTCGGCCGGCCGAGCGGGCGGTCGTGGGAACGAGATTTCCGCCTAATGAAAGCCGAATCCTCGTCGTGTCCATTTCGACCGCCGGATTTCCTCACGGCTTTCCAAATTCCCTCCATTTCGTCGGTGATCTCCGATTGCTCGTGACCGCCGCTTTGGAGTCGGCGCTCTCGAGTGAGGTGACGATCACGTGGACGCGAGTCGTAGTTCCCGCTAGTCGGCCACCGTAGCACGTGGTGGCGGCTGTTTTGGGCACAACAAACGGCAGCGAAACGGTCATTACAAAAGGCGGCACTCGCACTCTCCGTTCTCCTTTTACTCGTGTTCTTCTTGTTTGCTTCTGCGTGTACGTGTCTATTGTGCTGAAAGGCCTTTCAACAAAGGATTCCAGAACTCGTGGGCTGATTGCTCGCTTGTCAACGACAAGCCGAACTGTCGGCCGGTCACTTGTTTCCCCGTGTGATTCTCAATTCGAAGCCCGCAATTACGTGCGAACTTTTGGAATCTCGGAGGTGATTATTTGGGCGTCGGTTTGCTGCAAGAATCCCCGCTTTGTAGTCGAAAACTCTCGACAGACCGACGAGTACGTCCTCTTAGCCGGCGGACGGCGGGGATTGCAGTTTGGACGGCCGGTTGACTGCTCACTCGTTTGTTTTCCAGCAATGACAGTCGAGTGCGAAATCGGAGGGCAGAAATCTGGTTGGGGAAATTCGGCCGAACGTCAAGAACGCGGACACGAGCGAGCGGTTTGAGAAACGAATGCGGAGCTTAAGAAACGAGGACGTCCACTCGCATTCCGCCCGTTTCACAACGCCCTCCGTCGATCAATCCGCAAAGCCAATAAGATGCGAGTGCATGCGGACGGAAGATCGGGACTTTTGGTCCAAATTTGCGTCGGCACGCGTCGAAATCCGCTTCCATGCCCGATTTCGCCATTTGTTGGTGGAAATGCGGTTTTGTCCGGGGAAGCCGATTAGCGCGAAGAAGCGGGGCCAAAACCGCTCCGAATTTCCGACCGCCAAGGTGCACGGCCGCCGCCGAGGGCCGCTCGCCGATTTCGTTTCCGCCCGCCCGGCAGCTTCGGCCGTGATCCCCGCCAGCGGCTTCGGCTTCCGATCGAGTAATTCGCTTGAAGGGGGCGCGTAACGTCCACTAAGCGGGGCAATCGCCTTTCGGTTTGCGTAGACTGCCGGGCGGTTTCCCTGAACGTCAGATCGTTCTTCGATTGGGAGTCTTCCTTCGGCATTCGCTCACATCGTCTCGTAGCTATTCCACCCGGTCATGTCAGCTAATTTCGAGTGGTGAGTACCGTAAATCGTAGGTTAATTTGGGGGCGCAAGATTGGCGGCGACCGGAAGGCCGGCGGGAACAATCGGCGACCCGCCGGCACGAATCCTACGAAAAAGGCCGCACGCAGCGGATCGCGTGCCGCCGCTCGCTCAAACGCGGCGAATGGCACGTGGACCCGATTGTGCCGCGCGCGTACGGTACGGCGGGCCGCGAGTTCGGCCGCCGAATTCGTGATTCAACGGATTCGTGCCCTCCGACCGTTGGGATCTCCCTCGAGCGCGTACTTTGATCGCAGTCTGCGGGTTTGCAGCCGAAAACGGGGAGCAGTCGCGTGTTTGCGAAATGTCGGGTCGGATTGAGCAACCGGCCGCTCTCGACATCACTCGGATTGCGGGAGGTCGAGCGGTTGATTGCGAGGAACTGGAAGAGCGCGAATCTCCGCATTCTTTTGTTTGTTCGCGGGGAACACGTGCGACGGGCCGCTCGACCGCAAACTCCCGGCCGCCTCCAGCGCGCGCATTACTCGCAAAAGAGAACAATGGAGAGTAACTGGGGGCTGATTGCAAAGCGGAGTGATCGGCGACCAGCCGGAGTGTTTGCGGGACGTCGGAGTGCGTGGAGGCTGCACGGTGGTGAAATTGGCCGTCTTCCGCGACCTTCGACACGCAAACACCCCCGACTGCACGGTAATCGACGAGAAGGCGACGAGCATCTCGAACAAACACGCCGGCCGGCCGCCTCTTTTGCGGGAAACCGGCCGAACGATCTCGCTTTCATTCAGCGTTTGAGTGGCCCGTTTTGTCACTCAATCGACTTCCAGGGTCCAATCGATGGCGGAAATAAGCGCTTTGTTTTGCTCCGCGACGGCCCCGATCGCTTCTTTCCGTCCGCCCGCCCTGCTGCCGGCTTATGACGCGCCGCTCCCGCCCAAATCAGCGTAATTAAGCCGACGGACCGCGTCCAAAGGCCGCCGGCTTTCGGAAATCGGAGCGTCGACGGGGCGGCCGGCGGGCGCGACAAAGAAGATCGGCGGCCATTCGGCGACTTCTGACACAACGGAAAGCGTGTCGTCTTGGGTGGTTGAAAGCGGGAGTGCGAACTTCGGGGCGGCTTATCACCGGCAGCGAGCAGAAGTCGCAACTTCGCGCCGCCGGGTTCCAATTTTGATCGAATTTTACGATCGCGATAGTCCCGCTTCGAACGGGCGGTTGGCAACAAGTCGACGGCGTTGCGCATTCCACAGCACTTCTTTTCTTCTTTGTTCGCGACGGCGGACGCCTTTCGCTTTCTCGCGTGGACGCAATAAAGAAAGCGAATTTGTTTGCAAGTTTTCTTTCGACGGGCCGGCCGCCGCCCGTCTGAAGACGTTTGATCAACAGTCGCGCGCGCTCTTTTGTTCGCTCGACCGTCCACTTCCACGTGCTGCGCGCTGACGCAAAAAACGAGGCGATTAGTCGGGCAGTGGGACGCTGCGAGTTTTTGTTTGTTTGCGCTCCGCGGGTCCGCCTCCCGCGATCGTCTGCGCGGTCATTCAACTCGCCCGCGCTGCAAGCTGCGTGAAGTTTGCGGGCGGCCGCCGGGGCGTTCTCAAGTTTGCGCGGCGAGCCGCGTGGCGGCGGTCCGTTCGCGGGGCGTCGCGCGTGGACTCACGGCCGATCACTCGCGCGCTACAAAGGAGACTCGCCCGCGATTCCTCGAACGCAAACAAAAAGAAGCGACGTGAAGACGCACGCGCGCGGAAAAAACTCGCGTGGAGTTCCAGTGACCGCACAAAATCGAAAGTGGACCACGTGCACGTGGGGCCGCTCGCCGTCCGTCTTTCCCTCTCCGGCCTTCCGATCGATCGAACGAGTTTCGAAATGCGGACTTCTTTTGGAAGTCCCGTTCGATCCTCGCCCTTTGTTTGCTTCTTCGTTCCATGAGCCGCTTTCTTCGTTCGACCGCAACTTTGTGCAAATTCGATCGCCGCCTCTTCCCCTTGGCGGCGGCCGATCGGCGGCACGCAACAATGCGCCTTCTTTCTTTGATAAAAACGGGCTGCCGCTGTTTGCGTTTCGAACTGCGTTGGGCGGAAATTCGTTGAAAGAAGGGCCGCAAGTTGATAAATGGGCGGCCGATGAGGAGCTTCCATTCGAAAACAATCCGGCCGCTTCTTATCGCCGGCGGCCGCCGCTTCTTCCTTTGACGAGCGCGGGGGGCTGCCGCTTCGATCGAAATCGGGCGAAATTCGGCCGACGTCACGCTTCGTTTCGATCACGAGTTCCAACCGAAAGTTTCCGCTCGAACCACCGCTTTCCTCGTCCTTTGACTTCTCCTCCACCGTACACTTCGTTCTCCTCTCTTCTGGTTGCTCTTTGTTGTTCGTAATTCGGAACAATGCGCGCGGCGCGCTGATGAGACGGCCGCTCGGATGCGCTGAACTTGCGGGCCGGCCGGAGGTGTTTGTGCGCGTGTTTGCACGGCGGTTGCACAAGAACAAGAACGTGCTGGAAGAGGTGCACGTGCGGAATGATCGCGCAGACCAAACACTCGCGCCTCCGCTCGAACTCACTTGGCCGCCGCCGAAAACCAGTCGGCGCAAACAGCCGCCGGCAGCGGGGTCGTCCTCCGGTTTGCAGTCGACGGATGCGCCCGTTGAACACCTCCTCCTCCTCTCTGCTCTCTCCACTGTCGCTGTAAACGGAGCGGCAGGCCGACTGCTCGCTCGATTGATCGAAGTTGAAGCCGGAGATCCCGCTCACCGTTTGCTCCGACCTTCGCTCCCGCTTGTTTTCGCCGCCGTCCGCTCGGCCGGCGGCGTCGAAGATTCTAATCGACGGCGGCGGTTTGTATCCTAATCTTTATCACGCTCTCAATTCGGCTCCTCGGCTCCCCCTGATTACCGTACGGCGCTCCCAACTCGCCGTTTTTCTTCCGCATTAGTCGGGCAGCCGGGATCCTTCGAGGCGACGCCCAAACGGGAAGCCTGTTTGTCGTGCAGTCGATTGCGTACAATCCGCCGGCTACGCGACGGTCACATCCGCTTTCCCCTCCCCGTCGTGCGTGTACGATAGGCCGCGGCCAAAGTCACGAGTCGCGACGAGGTCCAATTAAATTTTAATTCGCGGATTAGCGCGCAAAGGATTGAAATCGCTGCCGACCCGCGGGATTAGCGGCCATTCTGCGGGCAGAAATGCAGATTCCCCCTCGCTAATCTCCGGCTAATTATTCCCCGTGCCGCGATGCCCCCCCATCGATGGAAGTTTTTGTGCGGAATTTTAATTAATTTGTTGACTCGCCGCTTCCACTTATCGGCCATCACGCGCCCCCACCGCCCCGCGTCTTCCTTCCGCTAATTCCCTCTTGTTTGCGGTGGGATTTGCAGATTTCGAAGTCGCTCGATTGTCGGCGTTAATTGCGAGGATTGACATTCGTCTAATCCTCTGTTTACATCTGCCCGGGCCATGCCCTCGGCCGCCGTTTACTGTACACTCGAGGGTTTGGTTGAAATGCGCGAGTGGGGAGTGCACGAGCGTGTTCGTTCGAACACGAGGCCCAATTATGCGTGTGGCGGTCGACTGCCCGCCTCCCGCACGTGTTTTTCTCGTCCAAATGCCAACAGTCCGCCGGGAATCGAATTTTCGGCGAATTGCCGCCGCCCGTTGCACAGGTTGCTCCTCCGGTGGACCGGCCGGCTGCTGGCGGATTGGTTTCGCGGATGAAATCGAGTTGTTAGCCGCCCATTCGCCCCTCTTCGCTCGCCGGAGTGAGTGCGAACTTGATTCGACGCGCGTTACGAGTCGTGGGGATTTGCGGCGGGCGGAAGAATTTTTATTGGGCGCTCGATCGTTCGTATTGTTTCGAGTTCCTCCAGACGGCTCCACCGACCGCCCGCCCGGTCTTCTCACTTCTTTCGTCACTCGCGGTCGTGCGTGAGCGTGAAACAGTCGCGAGTTCTTCTCACCGTTTTCTTTGTTTCAGGCCGCCGTCCCTTCGAGAGCGTCCTTTTGCGAGTGGATCAGGTCGGCCACCGCCCCGTGCTTCTTTAAAAACCAAGAGCACAATTCGATTACCGTAGGGGCGGGCGGGGAGGTTGCACGAACGTGCGGACAGGCGGGCGGAATGTGTTCTGATGCCCGCTCGACCTGCGGCCCTCGTTCCCAGGACCACAAAACGGCGAAGGGCGCCCGTTTGCAGGCGTTTCGATTCGAAGCAGTCGGCCGGTTGCACGTGAACTGCGAACATTTGAGCGCTGCAGCCGGACGGAGGGCAGAAGACGAAACGCCCGCTCCAAATTGGCCGCCATTCCCGCGAACTTCGCACTCGACAGGCGGCGATCTCCGGAGCACGAAATACGATTCCGCGTTGCGAAACTTCTCGTCCACGCTTTGCACAATCCGCCGCACTTGTGACTTCAAACGAGTGACGTCTCGATTGTGGTCGGCTGCAGGCTGGACGCTCGCCTCCTGCTGGTTGGATTCCATTCCCACGAGCCGGTTTGTTTTCGAGCAGGCAGGAGGGAGCGTTTGGAACGAAACGACGCGAAATCAGGATGGAAATCCGCCGAGTTGCTCGCCGTCGAAAACGAAAGTCGGCCGCCGGCGAACGCACGAACGACGAGCGAGCAGGTGCTTCGGGCGGGCGCTCCTGCAAAAGCGATTCAAAGGTTTCCGCTTCAAAGTTTTCTCCACCCGCATTTAAAATCCAAATTGTGGCATTCGCTCGCGTGGCTTCGAGTCGCGTACACAAACGAACTCGATTTCAAGCGGCCCGAAAAGTTCGCCGCCCGTCTACTGTACAAAAAACAGGCCGCAGGAAACGAATTCAAACGGGCGGCGTCGTGCGGAATGACCGGCGGCCACCGAGCCGCTCGGAAAGTTTTCTAATCGCCGGGACGAAAGTGAATCAAAACGCGACGAAACGGGGCGCCCGGAAACCGTTTGGTCGCCGCGAACTCGAAACTTTTCGCTCGATTGTTTTCGAGTACGATCGGCCGCGTCGTTCTTTTCGGGCGATCGGCGCTGGCCGCTTCTTTTGGCTCCGTTTTAATCCGCCGCCGCTCCACTTCGCAACTCGTTTGAAACTCCCGCTCGTCCTCGAATACTCGAGTGAACGGTTTTTACTGACGGGACGTCTTCTCCGTTCGGTTCGAGCGTAAAGTTTGTCTTGGAATCGATCGGTTCGTTTCGAAAAAGACGGGCGAACTCCTCATCTCGTCGTTGGGCTCCTTTTTTCGATCGATCTTATCGTTGACCCAAGTTTTTTCTCGCGCTCTCCGCCTTCCCGCCGCTTTTTTCGCCGCCCCGCGCGCGCCGCTTTTTGCAGCCGCGTGCACGTGTTGAAGGTGGACGTTCGGCTAATCGCTCCGTTCGTTCGAGCTACTTTGCGGTGAATCCCGTCTGTCAATTTCCTCTCACACGGGCTGTTCCCACAGTAGTCACGAGGGGCTTCTTTGTGTCGGCGGATTATGACGGCCTTCGGTTAACGCTAATCGTAATTGGCCGAACGACCTCGTGTAATTGAGGAGTTCCACGAGTTCGCGTTTGTCGTAATCACCGCCCTTCTCCGCTCACACCCCTTGGAATCGAAAACATTCTCGACGGCATTCGGGAATCTCGGGCATTGAAGCGGGCGGGCGGGCGTGCGTCACCCTTCGCGCCTTTGAAGTTCGAATCCAATTTCGAATCGAAAGGCGCCTTTCGATTAAATTCGACCGAAATGTCGCCGATTCTCCGGGCCGCCCGCTCGCCGCTTTTGTGCGAAATTCGAAGCGTCCGGATGAAAAATGGGCCCCAGAACGACGAGCCGAACGGCGGGCGACGAGCCGCGGAGATCCGCGGGCGGGCGCCGAGTTCGAACTTTCGCCCGCCGTCTCGACCTTGGGGCCGCCTCGAACGGAATTGAAATCCGCGCATTTCGTTGATGAGAAGGCCGCCTCGTCGCCTCGATCCTCGATCGCCCCGCTCGATTGTCGACCGCCGGGCGGCCGACCGGGACGAAAACGGAGCGAAGTGGACGCGCCCGAAGGGTCAACGCGGTCGGGCGGGCGGAACAAAGCGGAGATCTTCTCCACTTTCTTTGCGGTTTTTTGCGAATTCCGCGCTCATCAACCGCTTCGTTCCGCTCGTGATGTTCGCCGGTCGCCGGAACGCCGCGACGGGCGCCCGTTACGGAAGCTGCGGGCTGCGAATTATCGAAATTGTCATCAAATTAATAATAACTCCCGCTAATCGAAAGTGTCGTTTGCCCGCCGCCCCTCGCGCCGCGCAGTTGGCGCATTTCGAGTCGCAAATTCGACCGTTGACCGCCTTTTTTACACCGCCGCCCACCCCGCGCTCGTGGATTCCGACTGAACTTTTGGCCGCGATCGCCGCTTTCCTTCTTCCATTTCTTGACGGTTCGTGTGGTTCGATTCGACGGCCAGAAACCGCCGGCAGGTGCCCTCGAATGTGCAACTTTTATTGTGCGCTCGTGGCCATAAACCGGCGACTGTTTCTCGTTATTTCCGCCGCCTAATTGCGGCCTCCATTCACTCGTTTGGAATTTCATAAGCCGGCCGAATGGCGACTTCGAGCTCGCCGCTAATGGCCGCCTGTCAACGTTTTCTTTCGGCCAACACTCGTGTACTTTCGTCTGCTTACCGTAGACCACGAGGAGCGGCGGTTTGTATTCCGATGCGTGGCCGTCGGCCGCTTCAAATCGGGCCGATCTTCGGCTGCTCTTCGGCCGGGGCGCCCGCGGAACTCTCGGCTAATCGAATCGCCGGTTATGCAGCCCGCAGATTGGATTGAACTCGCCGCCACTCACTCCACCGTTTCAATTCGATCAGTTTGACTTTTGGAATCGACGGCAATCGAATTTCGTCCACCGGATTGCTTTGCGGAGTGTTGGCCGGTGGGTGGAGCGTGCGGGCGGGCGGCCGAACAATCCGGCTGCTAATCTCCTCCAATTCGTGTGCAGCGGATTGTTATTCACTCACTCGATGGAATGATTACTTTTTATTTACCGCCGTCTCCTTTCTCGCCCGATTGTATTCACGGCATCCCGAGTTCGCGGAACAAACCGCCCGAAATAACGGACGGCTTCTAGCGGTGCGTGTCCACGAGTTTCGTGAATTTCGGCCGTTTCTTCGCTCCACGTGCTCCTTCATCCGATTGCTTTCAGGAGTTCACTTCGGCCGGCTCGGGTTCAATCGCCGCTCGTGGCCTCCGCACGGATGTTTACAGTCGGTTTGCGGGGTGTTTTGAGAAAACAACTGATTGCTGCAAAGCGGCGGCCAGCGACAATCGAATTGGGGAGCTGCAGGCTCTCGATTTACGGTACTCGGCGGCCTGTTGTTCTCGAGTGATCGAATTGGGCGGGCGGGAGGCGGAAATTCGGTTAAGCAATTGGGTTTTCACTTCTCGCTCCCAATTACCGCTGGCCGCTGCCGTCCAATGCAACAAGCGGCCCTCTGATCACGAGTGTGCAGAAGGAGGGAGGGAGTGTTTTCAATTTCAATCAAGAAGTCCGAAATTCTCGGACTGATTAGACGGCGCTTCCAGAAACTCCGCCGCTGCCAACCGCCGCGGCCCGCTCGTTCGGCGCTGATAAGATTAAACAACTAACCCTCCTACTCTCCTTCTTTTTGTTCGAAAGTAAAGAAAGAAGAGGAGTTGGAGTGGGGGATTGTAAACAAGTCGTTTAATGAAATGCCCGCATTTCACGCTTGTTTTCCAAAATGATTAGCGCCCTGCACGCGATCACGCCTTTCGACACACGTGCGGCCGCCTGCTTGTTTACGGTACCCGGAAGACGGAGCGAAGTACACGGCTGGAGGGCCGCTCGATCAATGGGGCAGATTTGAATGGGCGCTTCGAAGCGGCGGCATCGAATCGAATTCGTGACCGTTAAACTCATTAGCGGTCTTGCGGCGCTTATCGGCAACTTCCAAAAGAACTGCCGTCTTACTCGTCCCGCATTACAATTCGGCCTGCAGCACGCGGTCGTCAATAAAAAGCCCACAACGCAACATTCATCAAACGGCCGCCGTTTTCGCCCGAAATCACTCGTAAATTTCGGGAGTTCGAAGCGGCGCGCACTCACGAGTTCGTCGTCTCCTCGTAAAGCGGCCCTTCGTTTTTCTGTTGGACTTTGCGCACTTCCGGATGCTTACTCGCTGGACTACGGTAATCGTTTCGATCGTTCAATCAACCCTCCCAGCGGAATGTTGCCTTCGAGTTGGCGAAGCGATAAAAATCGTCCGTTTCACGACCAAAATGGCGCGTTTCGAGTGAAATCGACGGCGATCGGCGGTGCTCGCGGGGAAGTGCGCACTGCTCGGCGGCCGCCAGAAGCCGAACGTCTCGTCCAAACACGCGGCCAATCGATCATTTCGGGCGCGCGAAGCGGACGGTTTCGGGAGTTCGTTTCTGTTTTTGTTTCACGCCGTTTCGTTTCACTCCGCCGTCCGTTCGGGAGCGGGCGTCACGCGCCCCCGGGCCGGCAGACCTCCCGTTCAGTTGATGCCCAAAGAAGGAGATGTTGATGAGCGGCGAGCGATCAAACGCGAAAACAACTCGCACGGAAGTTCCGAATTCGAAGCACCCGCACTCCCGTTCGTTCCGCCCGCCGTCTGATGTCCCACAGCCCCGACGGCCCGCTTGTTTACGGATTCCGCTGCATCTCACGGCCGGCCGGCCGGCGGCAAGACGGAAGTGCGCGCTGGGCTTCGCGGAAGGCGGCCGAATCGGCTGCGAACTTTGCGTCCGCCGAATGCCGTCGGAGATCATCCGCTCGGCCCCGCCCCCTCGCTAATCCCCGCAGGGAAGTGACTTCTGCACGGGACGCGTAAACAAATTAGCGGCCAATTGGAGGATGAGCCCCCGGGTCGTCCCCCTTCTTGGGATTCGAATCACGCGGCCGGCAGTCATCCCTGTTGGAAGTTTCAATCCGGCGATTAGATCCTCCGCCCAGGTGCCCGTCGAGGACAATCGGCGGATGGCCCGCGGTCGCCGTGACTGGCGGCCCGTCTTTGCTACGATCCGGAGCGCCTGGGGGCTTTCGGTTCGAACTTCCAGCGGATTTCGAGGCGATCGGAGAAGTCGGTCGATCGATCGGGCGGCTTCTCTCTTATCAAACGCTTCAAAACGCCGCTTCGAACTGGGCGCCCGCCCCAATTCATCTCAGCGCCGCCGCTTTTGTTCGTCGAAATTGGCGCCGCTTCAAGCCGCTCGCCTCCACGATCGCCCACAATAAGCGGCGCCGCTTTCGAGCGCGCGGGAGCGTCGGCGCGCAAAACGACGAGAATGGCGGCGCTCGAAAAAACAATTCGCCGCCCAATCGGTGGATCGGCGCGCACGGAAATGCGAACAAATTTTAGGGGGATTTCGGGCGTCTGCAAGCGGCTTCTTCTTCGGCGTCTTCGAAGTCGTCAATCCGCCCGTGAACTTGATTTTCTCTCTCGAGAGATCCCGTTCGAGCGGCGGCTTCTCGCGCTCGTTGGGATTTCGATGTTTTTCGTTCGATCCACTCCAACGCCGACCGCCGCCGCGGCGCTTCGGCACGCGGAAGCGCGGCGTCGTTTCCTCATTGCGTTTCGAAACGCGGCTTTCTGACGTCCCGATCGGCTCGGCTTATCGCGTAACGCGTCCCCGAGGGCCGAATTCATGCGGTCGCTAATCTTCGGAAATTCGCCGTAAGTCCGGCGGGCTTCTTGCCGCCACCGCCGCCGCGATCGTCTCGAAGACGGCGGGCGAACGAGGAAACGAGCGGATTTCGGTGCAACGGCGTCCAATCCGCTTCGCTTCGTCGGCATTTGGGAAGCTGGAGGGGCGGCCGCCCAATTAGACGGAAAATTCGTTCCTCTTTGCCGCCGCCCGGATTGTTTTCCTCGTTGAATCCGCTCACACTAACCGGATTCCCGTCGCCCGCTCCGATCGGCTGCGAATTTCAAAACTCGAGGACACGACCGTCCGCGGAGCTTCCGGCCACGCGGGGCGGGGCTCCGGCTAATGAATTCAATCCACCACTCACACTTCCGAAAACTCACGAGTTGCAGCCAACAGTGAGTTCGAATCGCCTCTTTCCACTCGATTACGGCGAGCAATTGGATTGAAGCCGAACAGCCGGGCGGCGATTCCTTGCTTTACAATCTTCCGTGTACTCGGCGGACGAGCAGGATCGTCCGCTCGCCCACAACACCCGTTTTCCACCTCATTCCGCCCGTCGCGCCGACGACGAAATTTCGTGCGCAACGGAACGAGCAAGAAGATCCGTTCGGTCCACGTAATGCTTCTTTTTTATTATGCGTTGCGTTGGTTCGTTCTTTCGTTCGTGTTTCTTTCGATCGGATGGGCGACGGCGCTTCGTAGTCGGCGATTATGAAGGCCGGCCGCCCGGCAAGCGGGCACTCGTTCGATTGCTGCCGGTTCGCTCGCCGCCCGCTCCGCTCGACGGTTTTTTCGGGCGAACGTGAAAGATGCAAATTTCGTTGAAGGTCACCGAGAGCGGCGGCGACCTTCGCCCACCGACAGCTCGCCGCCCATTCCGCCGGTCACTCCGTTCGACGAGCGGAAACTACCATACGCTGGGGGCCGCTCGAAAGCGACGTGAAATGTTGCGAACTCTCGAGAGTTGCGTTCTTTCGATCGGTGGGCGGGCGCTCCGCGTGGGCAAAAACTTTACGTTCGCGGCGGGCTCGGTGATCTGGCGCTAATGAATGGCGAGGGCTCCTTTTTACTGTTCGCTTTTTGCAGATCGAACGCCCGCCCCCGCGCTCTTCAATCTTCCGCCATTTCGTTCGCTCGTCCGACGGGCCGCTCGGCTCGGCACTTTGACCTCCGCGCAAAGAGATCGAAGACGCGAAATGGGCCCGCGAACAGCGCGGCCCCTCGCCGGTCACTCCGCTCGCCTGCTTGCGTTGACCTCCGCCCTCTGCGAACCGAGGGGGCGGGTTCGAGGCAGTTTTTCGCGTTTTACTTCTTTCCGTTCGCCTTCCGCTCGCCCCGCTTGCCGGCCACTCTCGAGCGATCGATCGGAACAACAAACGGCCGGGCGCTCTCGGCATCGAAGCGGAGATTGCGTTGCGTCGATCCTTTCCGCTCGCTCGCTCGCTCGATTGGCCTTTGATCGACGGCGAACAGACGTCGAAGTTCGCAGTTGGCAGCGAGCGCACACCCCAATTACGAGCCGGCCCCCGCAATTGCCTCGAACCGCGTGGACGAAGGGGGTCGCCAATTCGACTGTCCACTCCGCGCGGCGATGGCGATTTTTTACGATTGTGGTTTGCGCGGGGCGGGCGGGCAGGCGGAGAGAAAGGGAGGCCGAAATTTGCGGCTCGCCGCGCGTTCGGTTTTCAGCTGTTCGTTGTGTCCGGCGCGGAGTGGACACACGGCGCGGAGCAGAGGGTTTTTCGAGCCGTCAATTTCGGCCGCCCGCTTTCAACTTCGACCCGCGCTTTGTCCGCCGCCTCCTGCCCCTCCTCCTTCTAATCCCCCGCCTTTGCACTGGACGGCGTACGGTACTCGACGGGGCTTTCTTCCCGCTTTCTTCCAGGTGTTCTTCGCACTGTCCAACGACGCCCATCGAAATCGTGCGCGCAAGAGCGAAATTCCAATCGAATTCGACCTTTCGTTTCGAATGGCGCCTCGCGTGGAAGGGCGACGGGAATTGGCACATTTCGTCTCTCGAGCCCCGGCTTCGATCTCGTGCCGTGTGGATTCCGCCGAGCACTCCGGTCGGCGTGGGGTCTGCGCTCGATTCACGTCGCGTTACGCAACGCTTTCCTCCGTTTTGCGACCAGTTTCTGCGCTCGCCGTCGCCCGCGTTCTTCATTCCACCAAACGTGCAATTTGCGTCGTGGATCTGCCCGCCCACACGCCCGCCCGCCTGCGAGTCGTCGACGTTCTCCGCGCGGAACGTCGAGGGATCTTCCGCAAGCCCCCGAAATTCGAATGAAATCATCCGCCCGACTCTCCCCGCGCTTCCTTCCTTCTTTTGTACACTCCGCCGCCCCTCGTTCACGTTTCGAGGCCCTTCAATCGTTTTTCCGCGAGTGTGACCGTGCGAAGTGATCAAACCCTCCGACTAATTTCTTTTTTGTGCGTTCGGCTCTGCAGAGAGCGATTGGCGGTCGGTGGAATCGATCCAAAATCTTTTCGTTTGGCCGTTGCGGTTTGCAGTGGAATTTGAAAAGATTTTCGCTAGTTTTCGCTTCCGGACGTCGTCGAGGGTTTCAAGTAGAAAACGAGCTTCTAATCGGCGCCCGATTGGAGGCGGCGATCGGATCGAAGCGAACGTCGCCGCTCGACAAAACGACCACAAATTTTCGTTTGCTTCGGCGGATCGGCGGCGAATGTTTGGAGAAGAAAGAAAGGCGCGCGACCACTCCGCTTTTCGCACTCCGTGGTCATTCGGCGGCGCGCGTTCGGCGGCTCGGATTTTGTTCGCGAATTCGAGCGGCAATTCTTCTCTTTTTCGCGTGTTTGCAAACGAGCGGCGCCGCCGCCAAAAAACTGGAATGCGCGTTCGTCTGCTTCGGCAACTCGTGTTGTTTCGGCGCGCGTTTTGTTCGAATTCCGCCCGGATTTTTGTTTCGAGGGCCCCGTTTTGCGTCCGTCGGGCGGCTTACGGTAATCACCGAGTGGACACGCCGTGGGGTTGTGAAACGACGAGCCCCCGCTCACGTTTTTACGACCCCCGCTGCATAAAAATGCTCGCGAGTTTTTGGGCGGGCTGTAAAAAGCGGCGAACAAACTCGCGATCGACTCGAAACTTTGATTTCGTCCACCGCTTTCGATCCAATTGGTCCCGTTGCCCGCTTTGGTCACTCACCAGAGCGGATTGCTCAACGTGCACGCGGGACGGTCGGCGGATCCCGCTCGAAGCGTGAGGGAGGAACGCGCCCGCCGGCGATTCGTCCGCCGTCACAACCGGATTTTCTGTTCGAATTTCGCAAAAAACGCCGACTGATGAGCGCCGTCCAGAGGCGCGAGGAAGCGCGGAGCGGACGGACGGGCGGGCGGGAGGGGGCGGCGGGGATGCGCGCAAGTCGCCATCGAAACGACCGACCGGAGGCGGCGGACGGACGCGGCGACGTGAAATCCGTCGATGAAAGCAGGATCGGAGGCGAACACGTCGAAATTCCCACGGACGAGTCACACCTCCGCCCGCCGCGAGGACGCGCCGAAATTAATTTTCGACGACGAAATTGCGGCGCATTATGATTCCCGCCGCCGCCGTCCATCTTCCCCCTTCTTTTGTTTTTTGCTCATTTCTTCCGATTCACTGCGCGGTCCACTCGCGCGCGAGGCGGGCGGCCGGCATGCGGGCGACCTCGCCTGCCGATGACCACCGCTTTCGTGTAGTTTGTGGGTTCGCTCTCGCTCGCACCCCTCTCGCGTTCCCGTGATCGTGAAATGCGTGAAACTCGTGTGCGAGATTCCCACGGTCCTCGTCGTCAACCGTTTGTTTGTTGCAGGAGTCGTGAGCGCGGAAGCCGCCGTCCGTCCGCTCGGATCTTTCGGCCTCGCCGCTCCGCTCGACCACGAACCGCCGCCGCCGCCGCGAATGCCGCTGCAGAACTTCCCGCTGCTCGGCCTCGCCCCGCCCCAGCAGCCGCCCGCCCACCGCGGCGGCGAGCAGGAGTCGCCCAACCTGGAGGCCCTCCAGCGAGTGATGGCCGGTCTGGAGGTTCGTTGAGCAGTCGGGAGATCGCGTTAGGCGGGGATGCGTCACGCTTCCCGCGGACGGCGAGTTCGCTAATTTCAAACGAGAAGTCGGACGGGATTACGCGCGTTCGGGGCGGGCGGGCGACTCGCGGGCGGATTTGATCTCGCCGGGCGCTCGGCGGAATGCGGCTTGCGTTCGGGGATTTACGCGACTCGTTCCTCACCCGCCTGCTTTCAGTCCCAAGGAGCTCCCGTCGGCAACGGCCTGCCGCCCGCCCTCTTCGAGTCGCTGTTCGCGCAGGCCCTCAGCCAGTCGCAGCTCGCGCAGCAGTCCGTCCACCAGCCGGCCGTCCACGAGCCGCCGCAAATTGCCGGCGGCGAGGCCGAGAGCAACGCCAGCCCGCACAATCTGGCCGAGGATGCGGCCGGCGGCATCTCGAACGTGGGCGAGGACGAGGCCGCCAAGTTCATGGCCCAGCTGCTGAAGGGCGTCAATCCGGGCGTGCAGGCGATCGGCAACGCCCAGTCGCAGCCGACCTCGCCCAACCTGGACGCGAGCACGCTGCTCGAACAGCTCCAGTTCATGGGCATCCTGAACCCCGCCGCCGCCGCCCCGCCCACGAGCACCGCCGCCGCGCACGAGCCGCCGACCGAGTGGCGGAACACCCCCGATCTCAACGCCCTCTTCACCGCCCAGGGCCTGCCCCCGCTCAACAACGGGAACGCGACCTCGCAGACGGCCCAGTCGCAGTCGAGGGTTTGTTCTCTCGCCTCTCTTCCACTCACTCCCGTCTGCTTTCAGCCGAACGACGCGTACTGCGAGATCTGCGACAAGCATCTCTGCAATCGCTACTTCCTGAAGACCCATCGGCTGAAGAAACACGGGATCCGCGAGACGCCCTCCGCTACGACCACCCCGTCGGCCACTTCGACGTCGGGCGGCCAGTCGTTCAGCTCGCCGTTGAAGCGGGAGGCCGACTGGACGTACGAACCGTCCACCCCGCAGCGGGCCGAGGGCAACGCGAACATGCCGCTCGCCAACCTCGCCGACCCGCCGCTCAAGATGCCCCGTCTGACGGCCGTCACTGATCTCAGCGAAGGAATCAAGGAAGAGCGGTGAGTGGGCGCAGCCACCAGCCGATCAACCCTTCCTCTTCGTTTCAGTTCGCCCGAGAAGTCGCCGGACGCCTTCACCCGCCAAGCGATCCCTCGCCACACGTGCCACGAGTGCGACAAGGACTTCGACTCACTGCCCAACCTCCTCCAGCACCAACTCCTGCACCACAGCACCTCGCAGGCGATGGCCGGCTTCCCGAACTTCCTGCAGAGCGCGGGCCTCCAGCAGCCGCCGCTCAGCGGCCCGCACACGCCCCGCACGCCGTCCGCCCACGCGCCGCAGCAGACGAACTCGCCGCGACAGCCGACGCCCGCCTCGCAGCAGCACACGCCCGTGCCGAGCAGCGGCGCGAACGTCCTCAGCCAGCTGCTGCCCGGCTTCCAGATGCCCGGCGGCGGCTTCCAACTGCCGCCGCTCTTCAATTTGGCCAACTTCCCGTCGGCCCTGCAGTTCGGCAACGAGCTGGACGTCGCGCGGCTCACCCAGCAGTTGGGAAGTGGGCCCACCGCCCCGCCCGCCGCTACTCCCGCCGCTCCGGCTGTGGTGAGTGATCGGAAAAGAAAGAGCAGGAAATTGGCCCCTTTCTTGTTGCAGAAGACACCCAAACGGCAGTACTCGTCCACGAGCAAGAACTACTGCGACCTGTGCAACAAGGAGGTCTGCAACAAGTACTTCCTGCGCACGCACATGCTCAAGATGCACAAGATCGTGATCGACGAGAACAAGAGCGTGATCGCCAACATCGACACGCTGGAGAAGGAGAAGGAGGGCGAGATTTGGTTCCGCTGCGACATTTGCCGCACCAAACTGGAGACCCGCCAGCAGCTGCGCGAGCACAAGCGCGACGTCCACAACATCGCCCCGCTGGCCGCCGTGACGTCGGCGAGTGCGGCGACTGGCGGCTCGTCCTCCGCCTCGTCCGAATGCGACGCGGGCTCGCTGCGGGCCACGAAGACGCCGAACTCCGCGACCACCGACGGGCCCACGTTCTTCGGCGAGCACCCGACGACCGCCGACGACCTGCGGACGGCGTTGGAGATCCACGAGAACACGTCGCCCTCGTCGTCCGCCTCGTCGACCGCCGGCACCGCGGAGTCCGCCCTCCAGCCGCTCGGCTGCCAGCTCTGCGCGGAGCACTTCGCCACGGACTCCAAGCGGCAGGAGCACCTCCTTTCCGCCCACTTCCACGAGCTCGTCGCCCAGGCGGCCAAACGAAGCGCCCTCGTCCCGCCGCCCGGCGGCAACGTGGAGGACGACTACGTGACGCAAGTGGCCCTCCAGATGGCGCGCAAGAATCAAGTGATTTCTCCCCCACCGCTCTCTTCACTCTTCCTCTTCCTTCAGATGGTCAAGAAGAGCCGAGGCGACGGGTTCGCGTGCACGAGTTGCGGTCGGGTGTACAGCGACTCGAAGAAGTACGCCGAGCACTTGGGGCTGCACGCCGCCGCCAAGAAGTTCGTCGGCAAGAAGAACCGCCGGAAGCTCCAAGCGCCTCGTATGTTCCCCTCCTTCCGCTCCTCCCACTCACTCGGCCGTCCGTTTTCAGAGAAGATCAAGAAACACCGAATGCCCTTCTCGTGCACCAAATGTCAACGTCGATTCAGTTGATCGCCCTCGTTCTGCACTTTCGATTGTATATTTCTCGTCGTTCCGGAGTCAGTTTGCCTCAATGTTCAGTTCTTTTTATCCACAACCCTTTCTTTCGCCTCGTTTTCCTGATCAATAAACATTGGACGTTTTATTCACGCATAGATGGGCAGACAGAGGGATTCGTTCGACGATTCGATCGGCGCGCCGCTCACTTCTGCTCGGGCTGCGCGACGGGGTCGGCGGGCACGGGGGCGGGGTCTTCGAAGCTCTGCAACGAATGAGAGGAGCAGCAAACAAAGCGCTCACCTTCTTGCTCGCGCGCCGCTGCCGCCGTTTGCGGCGACGGTCGCTGGCGGAGGCGCCGCTGCTGCTGCGGCGGGAGCGCGAGCGGCTGGGGCCCGTGAGCGGCGACTGGGAGAGCAGCTGGCCGCGCGGCGTGCCCGGCTCGACGTCGGCGGCGCCCGCCTGCGCCTGGAGCGCGTCGAAGAGGTCGCCGAGCAGCGGCACGCCCGACTGCCCGTGCGCCTTCCGCTGCAACGGGCGTGCGGGGACGGGCGGGCGGCGGCCACTCACCTCGCGGTCCACGAAGAAGCACACCCACAGGAAGAGGCCGAAGAACACGAGCGCCAGCATCTCCTTCGAATGAGCGGCCGGACGGAGAAGGAGGAGGACGAGCGAGTGGATTTGCATCAGCAAAGAAAGGAGAGCTCGCCGTCCACTTCCCGCTCATTTCTGCGAGCATGTGGGGCATCGTGATCGTGGCGGTGTTCGCCCTGTGGGTGGCCTACGAGGTGGACAAGTCGGCAAGTCACCCGCCTGCTCGCCGCTCACCCCCTTGCAGCGGAAGCAGCGCGGCGAGCCCGGCCTGCCCGTCCTCGGCTTCGTCTTCGACCAGGTCAGCTTCAACGTGCGCGAGGAGATCGACGGCGAGCAGCTGGGCGGCTCCACCAGCGAGCGCAAGGCGAACGCCAAGGAGAAGCGCCGCTCCAAGCGGCACAGTCGGCGTCGCAAGAGCGGCAGTCGCAGCAGCAAGGCAAGGGAACTCTCTACGCTTCTTCTGATCGCCCCCTCGCTGCAGAAGCGGAAGCACCGCCGCCACCACGAGCACAAGAGCGAGACGAGCGCCCTCAGCGCCGCCCCCGAGACCGCCGTGCCGCTCGACGACGCTCGCAAGTGATCCCGCTCCTCCACGTGTTTTTCTCCTTTGCCTTCTTTCTTTTGCG
>JAMPIO010000381.1:0-76047 GCA_024699865.1 Aphelenchoides fujianensis
CACAATCCTAAAAGC
Organism: Aphelenchoides fujianensis; assembly: GCA_024699865.1. Taxonomy (NCBI): domain Eukaryota; kingdom Metazoa; phylum Nematoda; class Chromadorea; order Rhabditida; family Aphelenchoididae; genus Aphelenchoides; species Aphelenchoides fujianensis. Next base: position 16 of record JAMPIO010000381.1, read on the forward strand.
AAACGTGGCCGTGCCGCCCCCAGCGGTCAGAAGGGCGTGGGTTTGTAGCGGACGAAAACCTCGTCGCCGACGCGCACGCGGCCCGCGCGGCGCAGACCCGCGTAGACGCCGAAGAGGGGCGAGCGGCCGTAGAAGTCGCGCAGACGGCCGGCGGGCGCGAGGCGGTAGCTGCAGCGAGCGGAGGGTCGAGTGTGAAGGGAACAAAATGCACCCACTTGCGCAACGCCTTCAGCGGCTGGCCGTCGGCGCGCATGCGACCGCTCGTCGGGTCCACGGTCGTGAGCACGCAGCGGGAACACGCGCGGTAGCACGCGAACTCCGCGCCGCCCACGCGCACCTCCAGCCAGCGGTCCTCGTCGTGGGCGGGCGCGTCGGCCACCGCGATCACCGGTCGGAAGAAGTCGACGCTCACGGCCTGCAGGGAGGAAATGAGAGCTTGATTCTGACGATGAGCGGAGAGCGCACCTCCTCGCCGTCGGCCGCCAGCCGCGCGTTCAACGCGTCCACCGAGCGCGTCGTCATGAGCATGAAGGCGGCGTCGTCGTTGAAGGTGATCTGCAGCCGTTGAACGGAAAAATGAGGGCGAGGGGGAACGCACGTGGTCCTGGAAGTCGGGCGGCACGGCGTTCTGCCAGGCGGCCGACGACGCGCGCGCGTCCCGCTCCGTGAAGAGGCCGAGGGCGAAGCGGAGCAGCCGCAGCCGCCGTCGCCCGCCCACCTGCAGGAAGTCGGCGAACGCGGCCGCCGCCTCGTCGCCGCAGTCCAGCCCGTCGGTGCGCGTGTTCTCGTGCAGGCTGAGCGGAAGAATGATGGGGAGTGGACGCTCAAAAGAACGCACATCGCCGGCCGCACGTCGCGCCGCCGCTCCACCTCGGCGAGGTCCACGAGCACGCGCCGCCCGGTGGGGAAGCGCAACTCCAGCCGCCCGTCCGCCACCTCCACGTCGACGAGGACGAGCCGCGGGCACTGGCGCGCACTCACCAGCGCGTTCCCGTGCGCCTCGTCCACCAGCAGGAACTCGCGGTCGACGCGCTCGCCGCTCCGCACGCCGCGCAGCTCGCAGTCCAGCCAGTCGGTCTTGGGGAACAGGCTGGAGTTAGTGGAAAGAGGGGAGAACTCACGAGGATTCCTTTGCACGACTTCACCGGGTACACGCACAGCCGCTCCACGCGCCCCGCCGCCGTCCAGGGCGCCTCCCAGTAGGCGCGCGCCCGCCGTCGTCGCGTCCACACGAAAATCGCCGCCGCCAGCAGCCCGACGACCACCGGAACGCGCACTCGCTCCATCCGCGGAAGAAATGCGAGTGGAGAGCGGGTGGCGGGGTTCCTCGTCGCTTATCGCCGCCCGCTTTACACTCGGCGGAGATCAACGACCGACCGGCCGAACGGACAGCGAGTGTAAACAACGTTGCTGGTTACGAAACGAGTGGACGAGCGGGAAGTGTGTACGTGATCGATGAACGGACGATGTTTCTCATTTTCGGTGGAGGAATGCGAGCATCGAGAACGTGACATTGCTTCGAAAAAAGACAGGAGATTATTGCCGCTTTCTGCTCTTCCTAAAGAGCCCTCTGACAATCGGTTTCGCGCTAACGCGCGAAACCGATTTTAGGGAGTCCGCTCTTTTATAGAGGAGGCGATCGGCGGCTTCAGAAGGGGATTCTTGAGTCTCAAGGAAGAAGAGTGAACGTTTCGGCGGCAGGCGGTCGTCGAGTTGCCGCGCTCACCAACCGCTCGCCATGATTGAACGCGAGAATGACCGCGAGCACTTGCGCAGGATAGGCGATTGTGGTCGAATGGCGTTCTTCTCCAACTGCCGGGTCGCGTTCTCCAAGCGACTGCCACTCGCGATCGCCCACCGCTTTCCAGCCGACCGGCATGTTCGACCGATCTTGCTCGAGAATTGACGGAGTTTTGGCAGCGACCGTGCAAAATGCCAAGTTTTCGTACGGGAAGGTTTTGAATCCAGACGGGCGCTTCGTTTACTTTCCTCGCGACTCGCACCTCCATCGCCTGGACATGTGGACGGGTGAGCACACGTGAGCGAACAGTTGGGTTCTTTAATCAACCATGATTTGTTTCAGTGCGTTCAGTTCCGTCGACGGAGAGAAATGCAGCAGGATCTTGAACGTTTTGGATCGAAACACGCTCGTCGTCAGGCAGTCAACGCGGAATCAAGCTTCTTACCCTTTGGCCATCGTTCATCTCAACAGCAAAGAACGTACTTTTTCGAGCAAGTGTGTGCTCAATGAGGACACGACCAGACTGCCGCGTTACTGCGACTTGTTTCCTACCGAAGCGGCGGGGACATACTTCTGCTTTGGCAAAGACGAAGGCGGCAGAAATGGAATGATCGGCTTGATCGACTTGAATGCGAAAAAATTCGAACCGTTGGGCGCTCCGCGTCGGCTTTTCGACCGCCACTACCACGTGGACACAAAAACGAGCAGAATTTACGGATGGAAATGGCCCGGCTGCGTTACTCGAATCTTCTCCGTCGTTCGAGAGCACGGACACGACCGCATAGAACAGCTCAAGTTGACCGAAGCAGCTCGAAAACAACTGGTACGTAGCGTGTTCTTTCTTTCCGCTTTAATCTTTTTTCGGTACACTTTCCGCTTCCGGCATCTCCCGTGCCGTTCAGCGTGCAAGGGATTTAAACAGTTCATCGTGCTCGATGGCCGCGAGTGCCCCTTTCCAACCGATCACTCGATACACCTGACCGTCTTCGACTTGAACCGGCAACTTCGTAGACTTCACGTTGGACTTGTTTCTTGAACCGCCCATTCCTGTTTGGTCCCGCGAAGTGTTTGTGAACAAGGACGACGTGCTCACCATCTATCAAAACAACCGGAAGACAGGCAAACACTCGCTGCGACGTATCGCTCTGCGGTCAGTTCTCTTCCTTCTTAATGATTTGGAGAGTGTTTTGCAGGAAACCCGAAAGATTGGTGCACTTGGCGTTCTTTGCTCGTCCTCAAAACATGTCTTTTGCGATCGATCGCTTCCTGTAGGCCTCGTTCTTTCGTTCTTTTGTTTGTGAAGAAGGAATAAACGTAATCACTCGTAGACGAATGGAGCGAGTAGAGGGCGTTTGAACTCAGGCTTCTGACGGAAAGACTCCCGTTGGAATTCCCGCCGAAGAAACACGAACGAGCGTTTCGCTTTCCACGCAGCCGACAACTCGCCCAAGAATTCACGCTTTATTGATCCCAACACGCGGCTACACTCGGCTCTCGTCCAGCACCTGCCGGGCGGACGGCTGCGGTGAGTGCGGGTGCGGGACGTCGGAGAGGGGGCCGACGGCAGAAGGAGCAGGCGCCGCAACGGCCGTCTTAGTCGGGGGCTCCGGCTTGACGACGAGCTGGGCGACGGCGGTGGCGCAGCCGACGAGACGGCGGAACTCGTCGCGGTAGGGCCGCACGAAGTAGACGGTGATGCAGGGCGAGGCCAACGCTTCGGCGAGGATCACGTACGAGGAGGAGGCGTTCAGCCAAGCGTGGTGCGTGCAGAGGATGGTCGTCGAGGAGGAGATCACGTTCGGCACCACGAACGCGACGAACAGGACGGCGGCCAGCGAGAAGAGCATCCGCTGCACGTACGCGTGCAGACGGCGCGTGTACGGCGAGATCGCCACCCGCTTCAGGAGCGCCCGCACGCCCGCCGTCGTCCACACGACCACCGAGAAGTTGACGACCGCGAACGCGTACGGCCGCAGCGCGTTGAACGAGCCCCGCGTGCTCGTGCTCTGCAACGGACGAGTGGTCGGGGGTGAGGTATTCTTTGGCTACAGGTTCGATTATTTGGCTGACTGTGAAGCGATCCCGCGTTCTCCGCCCGCCCGCCCGCCCCCACAACTCACTCCCCTCGACGACCCCGCCCGCCCACACCCAATCCGCCCAAGACAGCCCGCTCACGGCGACGACTCCGAAGATCTGCTGCGGGTCGACCGCGTAGCCGTAGTGCCGGAGGATGCGCTCGGCGTCGGTCTGGAAGCGCTCGTCCCAGGGCCGGAAGACGAACAGCGGGAAGGCGGAGTACACGTGCAGGCCCGCCCCCAGCGCGCAGCCGCCGACGAACACGAGAAGCTGCCAGCCGCGGGGCGGACGGCCGCTGCAACGGGCGAGAGTGAGCACTCGAGAGAGAAGGGAAGAACGGACTGTTTGATGAGCAGAAAGCGGTAGAGGAACTGCACGGGGATCACGTCCCACGAGAGCACCATGGCGGCGGTCTCCAGCGCCGACAGCGCGGCGATCGTCCCCCGATCGAAGCTGTAGGGCGCGTTCGAGTACATGAAGTAGCGCTGGTGGCCTTTGAAGTTGAACTGAACGGACAGTGGACTCAATAGAGCAGTGGATCCTCGCGAACCTTGCACGTGAGCAGCAGGAGGGCCGCCCAGACGGCGTCCACCACCGAGTTTAGCAGCAGGATCGGGCGCATCTGAACGGAGTAAACGGAAGCATTGGAAGGAGCGACCACCTGGCAGACGTCCGTCCGACTCCGCAGGATGATGAGCGAGACGACCGCGTTCATCGCGAGCGCGCAGCCGCACAGCGGGAAGTTCAGCAGCCGGTGCACCACTGAACGAGCGGCCGAGTGCGCGAAGACGGGCGGGACTCACCGAGCTGCAGGTGGGCGTCTTCGGGCGGCCCCTCGAACTCCACCACGTCCGTCCCGTTCTCGTCCTGCGCGAAGCAGCTCATCGGCAGGAGGGGGTTGTAACGAGCTGGAGCCGAAAGACGAGAGGAAAAGTGCGATTCGAAAGAAAGGTCCTTGAACAGCCGCTTGACGGTCGTCTTGTCGATTCAAATGCACGAATTCGTTGGTGCTTCACCTTTCCGTGTTGTCTTCCGCCTTTCGATTGCACCTGCGCGTCCGGCCGGGTTGTTCTCGAAAGAACGGGCGCTCCGGAAAAGGCGGCAAAGGCGAGTGGGAGGTCTCTCGCCGTTGTTCATACGTGAGGGCAGAGTACAGATGTTTCAGTGGACAGGCGTTTGTGACAGCAAGGAACTTCTACCGCAATTTTGTTTCTTTTGTTGCAACTGGGCGAGAAGTCAGAGTCTCGTCGCCGAGAGGGTGCCCGTCCATTTTTCCAAAGCATCCACTCACAACGAACGCTCAAAGATCTTTCTCTCAATCGTTTATTTCTTGCACGGTCTGCCGCCCACGAATGTCTCCGATTCTCCCCGCACAACCTCGCGGCAGACGGTCGGGATGCAAAAGGCGGCCGCGGCGATGCCCACGATTCTGCAAGAAGCGTGAGGAATCAATCGAAAAGAGGGGATCTCCGAACAGCAGGCCGCAGAAGAGGAGCGGCAGGCGGACGTCGTCCTCGAACGGGCAGCAGCGGACGCCGCAACACGCCTCGTTCGTCGCGCAGCGCCAATTGAGTTCGGCCGGCCGGCTGCCGTTCGGGAAGCGAAGCTGGAAGCGAGCGGGAAGGGATGAATTCATATGTGAGTTCTCCTCGCTCACCTCCCGCAGCCACCGGTCGGCTGTCGAGTTCTCGCCGCCCACCAACCGGCCGAGCGGCAGCCGACAGACGAGCGCCGCCGCCGCGAAGCGAAAGTCGGCGGACGCGGCCGCCCCGTCCGCGTGGAAGCCGGCGGCGACGAACGAGAACGCGCGGCCGTCGTGCGCGAACGAAAACGGCGGCCGGAGGAGCGGCGAGGCGGCGCCGCCGAAGAGGGCGGCCTTCAACCGTCTTGCCTCTCGAACGGAGTCCTCGCCCGTGAATCTGAATCAAATAGAAGTACTAGCGAATGAACGGTGGGGATTCACGTCGCTCTCGAGTCCCACGCCCGAAAGAAGCCCGCCCGGGCGCGTGTGGGGACTCTTCTCCTTCCTCAAGAAAAATGAGAAGAGCGACTTGTGGGCATTTATCGGCTACTCACCTCGATCTCGACCGTTCGTTGAAGCGGACAAGATGATGGGGAGAATGAGTAGCAGGAAAAGGAGCGGGTTCATTTCTGTTGAAGGCGAGGGCGTGCGGAGGTCAAAGAGCCGAACGGCTTTTCCGCGATTTTCTCACTGCTTATTTGCTTTTTTGAGCGAGGCGAGCACGTCAGGGCGTTGCCGGGCAACTCGAACACTGCGCTTACCGGTAGAACGGAGTGGCGGCAACCTTCACTCGTCGGAACGAACAGCAGTGCAATAGGGCAAACATGCGCTTTTTTGTGATCGGAACGCGACTTTCGTCCAATCCAAAGGAGAGGAAGCCGAATAATGGCATCAAATTTGGAGATCCGCAATCAGTCTATCGTTCGATGCAGTCGCGCGTTGATGGACGAAGATATAATGACGTTGTTTGGCGCCGGCAATGAAGGGTTGATTGGATTGTTTCGTGCGCTTATCGATCACAACTTCATTCCGCGAATGGACCTGTAGGTGGGGTGAACACTGATTCAACCGTGTACGACTAGCAGTTTTCGTCTGATGCATGACGTTCTTTGAATAAACACTTTATTCCGTATTTGGTTTGCAGCGCAGATGTGGTTAAGCCAAACGTCCTTCTTGCTTGAGCTTAATGGGTGCATCGAGCTTATTCCGGCCGATAAAACAGCCATATGTGTGCTCAGTCTTCATAGCATTTACTTTTTGCCAGTGGAGGCTAATATAACGAAGACAGATTTGAGCTTGCCAGTTATTCCGCGCCGTGGTGGGGCATGTATCACGTATTCGGGATGTAAAAGAGTCGGCTACTGCTTGGCATTAATGTTCGCTTTTGGTCTTGTTCGATAAGTTGTTCCTCACCCGGAAACCAGCAATCATTACGTAATGGTGGCATTGATTGAACAGACGGTGTGAACAAATTTTTCAACGAGCCACAACGGTTAAGCGTCGCCATCAACCGAAGTAACGTCAGAACTAAAAAAGCAAACATTCCGCCATGAGAAATCGTTTTGTTTCTTTTCCTTTTTTCCGTCATAAATTTCGCAGATTGACGGAATTAGTGGGGCTCAGCAAGCTCTGAACGTCTTGTTGCGGACAGCATTGGATTTCGTAGACTTTGTCGCTTAATTCCGTGGATGTTTGCGCCTATTTCTTCGCGGAAGGCCGTTCGAACAGTTCAGTTCTGGCCGCAAATCTACATCTGTGTTTGCAAAGAGAGAATCCAGGTATGTTGAGGATTGTTCGTTTTGATTTAGCTTGTCGTCGTCGTACTGAGCAGTTCACCGTCAACTGATGAATGATTTCTCCTCTAACAGCTAGTAAAAGTTGGGCAGCATGAAGAAAGAATGACTAAAAGCATGTCGCTTGTCCTCCTTGACGAAGTTTTTTATTCCGTTCCGCAGTTTTTCAGGGTGATGTTTACGTTGTACCAAGGGCAAAAAATCAAGTCAAACGTGGACTGGAACTCTTGGAGCTTTTATTCCGCTTAGTAATTTTTACATTTGAAGAAAGACGATTAAACGGCTAGCAATCCGCTACGTTGCGCCTTCTCTCGCTTGTTTAACGCCGATGTTCGGTTTGCTCGTCGGTGATTCGTTGCATGAAGTCGTGTTCGAAAACTTTATTCCGTGGATTGTTGCTTCCGTGGTTATACCGCTACTACAAACTGTTTAAAGTTCTAATTTCGGTTGTTCGTTTCAGGTCGGTCTCGCATTTGTCAATCTGTTGTAAGAAACTGTGTGAGTCGAATCTATAAGCTTTTTTCTTTTGGTTTGTAGCACGGAAGCAACTTTCGAAGGCTCGTTGCTATCGTTAGATTTTGTTCACATTCAGAGAAAAATTTAGTCACGTCAGGTTCTTGCTGTTACGTTTCTTGTCGTTCGTTTCCGTTCAACACTTGATTACTCCTTGTTTGATGTTTCAAAACGTGTTGATATACCCGCTACACGCGCTCCATTCGACCAGTCAGAAGACTCATCACCGAAATTCCGTCAAGCGTTCAATAGCCGCGTTGTGACGTTCCTTTGCATCATTCCTTCTTCGCTGCGCTTCTGCTTTCAGCCCATTAACCGCCGTTTTGAACACCTGAAAGAACAAACGGATCAGTGAAATCTTTGAGTGCACGAACAAACACGCGCAAACGACTGCACGACTCAATCCAACGTCCAAGCGAAAGAAAACAAGAAGCGAGCGAGTGAGTAGCGGGGCCTACCACTTGCTTATCAGGCCGCCGGCCGCCGTATTTCGTTTGCGGTCTGATCGCCCGCATTCTCCTGCAGCCGAAAGAGAGCGCTTATCAACGGCGGGAAGTGGGCGAATTGCCTTTTGCTCGATTTACGAAAAGTAGCAAGCGGTGGGTTACCAGATCGTCCGCATCGAACATCACTGCACTCGATCGTCCCTGAGAACTGACCATCGACGTCACTAAACTGCAGAACCTGAATTCAACAAACGAAACGGGAACACAAGAAAGTGGTGGTACAGTGGGAAAACGGCTTCCGTTTGCGGGGATCAAGGCCGCCCACCGCTCAGCAGGCGTCGTGTAGGAGGGGGCACTGGACTGCTACGCGTTGGGGTAGCCCATCGTGACGCTGCTCTTTTGTTCCTTGTATTGAACGAAGAGGAATGAGTGGGCGATCGCTCAACGTGCGCCATCAAGTTGTTGAAAAGCCAACGTCCATCCGCCCATTCTACACCCTCACTGCAGCCGAAAAATGCGATGTGTTCATTCGTCCAGCCAGCCGCATAATCCGCTCGTTACGCGCATGCAGATGAACACGAATACTCTCAGTCCGATTAAATAGATTGCGGACAAGCCATCCGGCTCTGCTGCGGTAGTCGTCGAAGCTTCCCGTCGAAATGCGTCGTCCCTTCTTGCTCCTTGCATTGGTGGTCTTCGGTTTTTCCTTCGTTAGATCAAAGTTTCTGTACGATCCGCACAACACGAATGTCGACAAGTGCGTCACGCTGCCGGAGAAGAAAGACGGATTGTAGGTCCGGTTTGTTTGTTGCAATGCATTTGTTCTTTCAGCGAACTGAAAGAGTGCAATTCGACGATGATTGTCGTTCAGTTCAGCAAGCGCGGCACGCTCTTTCTTTTCGTTAATCTCTACGAAAAGCAGAAGTAAGCCGGTGTTTTCGATTTGTTCAGCCAATTCGCTGCAGGTTCACGCTTTCCATCAACGGTGGCTGCGAGATGTCCTGCGAGGGATACAAGAACGCCACGGGCAACTACATGAAACTCGGTTAGTCGCTTGCTCTTCTGCCACAATCAACTTCTTTGCTCAGTGCAGGAGACGCAGTCATCGCCTACCCCGATGAGAACCTCATCATTGGACCGCAGGGCGTTGTGACTGCTCGTAACCAGGGAAGAAGCACCCCAATGAGATGGCACGTGCTGCAGCTCACTCTTAGATGGAGTGCAAAAGCATCCGCTCTAATCGATTGAGCTGCAGCACTTTCAAACCGACTGGAGGCAACTGAAATGCTTTCTGATTTTAGACGACCGTCTGCAATAACTCCAAACTGCTCCGAGAAGCGGACGCCGATCACTTCTGGACGACTATCCGATTTGAGCGACAAACCGAAGTTGGAGGCGCCGAGCTTTACGTGAGGCCCTCTTCTGCTCTCTTCATTCCGTTCTTTGTCGACAGCTCGCCCAAGGAGTCAAAATGATCGACTTCGGCGAGTACCGCGGGCCGGGGGCTCCCACCACCCTGCCGCCAACAAGTGCGTTTGTCTCCTAGCATTTTGATTGGTTTGCTTTCAGTTAGGCCGCTCGGTCCTGCCGTCTGGTAAGCGGTTGCTTCTCCGCTGCGTTCTGTTTAGTGTGCAGTGCTCTGCGAATGAAGATGTTTGAGACGTTCTTATTGGCTGTTCGCATAATCCGCTCGTTACGCGCATGCAAACAAAGCACATAGTTAGTCCCATTGCAATCGATTAGTCCATCGAGGGCGGGGCGGGGGTCGCCCCTGGCCGGGTCCCCCCCCTCGGCCGCGGGCCCCCCCCCCGGTCCCGGTGTGGCAATGGGCAGTCGTCTTTACGCGTACTGAACGAAGCACCCCTTCTCCTCCTTCTTCTAGCTGCATTCGAAAAAACCGGCAAAGTGATGCGTTGTTTGCTCTTTATTGCCCTTCTGTTCGTTGGATGGCCACTGGTCCAGGCGAAATTTCTTTACAATGCGAATCACACGGCGTTTGATCAGTGCGTCACGACGGGACCTGTTGATCTCACCGTCGGAATGTGAGTTGCCTTGCCATAGAACCTTTACTTGCTGCAGCAAACTCGAAAACTGCCAATCCGTGACCATTGCGGTTCAGTGGAGCAACGCCTCTCAATTGGGCGTTTACTTTGTGGGTGACGAACACGCAAAGTGAGATTTCTGTTAGTTATTTTGCCGTTTTATTTTACAGGTTTTTCCGTAACTTTCAATGGCCGCTGCGAATTGCGCGGTTACGGCTTCAAGAACGCTACGGGCGACTACGTGACAGCGAGTAAGCGTTCTTTTTTTATAAATTGTGTTAATATGAACAAAGTATGCAAAAATGATCTTACTTAGGCCGCCTTGTTCCGAACCTCAACTTTCTTCGATTTTTCGTGCCATGGCCATCCATTTGTGCAGACTACGAAATGCTGAACAAGGCAGACGATCAGCATGTCTGGACGACTATTCACTTCGAACGACACGGACCACTTACGGCTGCCTATTTATTTGTACGCCCCCTCTTTATTCTCATTGAACCGCCGCTGTAGGTCGCTAACGGCGTGAAAGTCCACGATTTCGGCGAGTACTTTGTGCACCCGATCACACTTTCCACCACTCCCACGACGGGTGAGTTTCCTTCTATTCACTCCTCAACGACTCGCTTTTAGGTTCTCCGACAGTGTCGCGCGGTCCCGCCATGTGGTGAGCGGCTGCTCCTCCACTGGACTCCGACAAGTGATTGTCGTTTGTTTTTCATGTGTTTGCAGTCAAGGGGAACAAAGCGAATAAACCGGTTTGAAAGGCTTTGTTCTGTCGGCCATTCGCATAGTGTACAGCGCTCGTTCCGCGCATGCAAACGAAGTCAAATGGGCTTCCTGGAGGCAATCACATCGGCCCTGTACGGGCAGCTGCCCCACGTGCGCTGCATTCGACAAGCCGGTCGAAGAGATGCACCACCTTCTGTTTCTCGTGTTTCTGCTCGTTGGATGGCCGCTCGTCCAGTCGAGGCTCCTCTACGATCCGGCGCACTCGGCTTTGGACCCGTGCGTTCGGACAGCTCATGTCGAGGTCTCCGTCGGGTTGTACGTTCTTTCCTCCTTTCTACGCCCATCTCTTTGCAGTCACCTCGAGGCATGCGAGTCGACCACCGTCCACGTTCAATGGAGCAAGTCGTCTCAGCTGGGGATTTTCTTAGCGGGCGGCGAAGACGCGAAGTGAGTTCTCTACCGCTTAAATCACCCGTCTTCCCTGCAGTTTCACACTCACAATCAACGGTCATTGCGAAATGCGGGGCGATGGCTTCAAGGACGCGAAGGGCGCCGGTTGGCTGCGAGTTTGCAAGTGTTCCCGTTTGTTCCAGCTTCTAATGCAATCAGGAATGGAGGACATGGCCATGGATGGTAGCTGGAGGAGCGTGCGTTCCTTTATGCCAGCGGTAACGTGGTGTTTGGCCTTAAGCCGACTGGAGAACACGCTTGCCACCACCCCGACATGGTGAAAGAGGCGGACGTCGATCACTTCTGGACGACGGTTCGCTTCGTGCGGCACGGGCCATTAAAGGACGCCTCGCTTTACGTGAGTCCACGGGTTATTCACCTGTAGACAGGTTGCTGCAGGTCCGAGACGGCGTCAACGTCCATGATTTCGGCGAGTATTTCGAGCCCCTGACTACTAGTTTTACGACTCTGACGACGACCGCCACTCCAACCACAAGCTCCTCGGAAGCGCCGACGAGTGAGTCCTGCTTTCGATTCATTTGTCCTTCTTTTCTTTTTCAGCCTCGACGCCGAAGCCGCGCGGTCCTGCCGTGTGGTGAGTGGCTGCCTCTCCGTACCACTCTTTTTGCGGTCAAAGCGAATACATTTGTCCAAACCATTCTCGTCGGCCATTGGCATAATCCGCTCGTTCCGCGCATGCAAACGAACTGAAAGGGGATCGTTTCGAAGCAATTGGATCGTCGTGTTCTTCTTCACACAAAACAGTTTCTCCGTTTGCGGCGAGAGAGATGCGTTGCTCTCTGCTGCTCGTCGCTTCTATCCTCTTTTCGCCCGTCCACTCGCGGTTCCTCTACGACGAGCGGCACACGGCGCTCAGCGAGTGCGTGCGGCCGGCGCCCGTCGATGTCTCCGTCGGGTTGTTCGTTCCGCCGATCGCTCCTCTCTCTTCCCTTCTTGCTTGCAGTCGGCTGGAGGCGTGCGAGTCGACGAACGCCGCCGTCCAGTGGAGCAAGGCCTCGAAGCTGGGGATTTTCGTTGCGGGCGGCGAGAACGCCGGAGTGAGTTTCCTTATCCTCGCTTCGTTCACCTCTCGGTAGTTTCACGCTAACAATCAACGCGGCGGTGCGAGGCGCGGGCTTTCGGAACGCGACGGGCGACTTCCTGCGAGTGGGTGGGTTCTCCCTTCCGCTCTGCTTTCCATCTTCCAAGGGAACGCGACGATGCTAAACGGTTTTGGTGGGCTGTTCCTGCACGCAGACGGCGAGTTGACGTACGCGGCATCGAGAGTTGCTCGTGACACCGCCCTCCTGAACAACGTCGACGACCGCCACTTCTGGACGACCGTACGTTTCGAGCGGCACGCGCCCCTCAAAGAAGCCTCGCTTTATGTGAGCATACGGGAGTTTGTTCTTGTCGAATGGTTGCTGCAGGTGAAGGACGGCACGAATTTCAACGACTTCGGCGAGTACCTCGTCCACACGAGTAAGGGCTTTCGTCTATTGCGCGTTTCAATTGGCCTTAGATGAGCACACGGCCGCCTAATTCAGTGGTTTTGGTCTTTGTGTTGGTTGAGTTCAACGTGCTGAGTAAACTGGAGGGTCGGCTGTGTATGAGAGGTTGTTTGCCGAATCCCGCGGCCTTGCGTCTCGATTTCCCGCAAATGGGACGATCGTTCCTTTTCAAAGTCGTGGGGAAACTTCGGGGCGGGAGACGAGCCGAGCGGCCAGTCACTCTTTTCTTTCTCTCGCCGAGCGGTCGGTCCTTTCCACCGCTCGTTCTTCTCTCGATCGAAATGAGCGGGCGGTCCGGCTACTCGGCAAACGCGCACCACTTTCCGCGTTCGCTTCCCTGCTGTTTGTGATGCGGCTGAAAGCGCAAGAAGGCGGCAGTTCGTGGAGGACCTCCATCGTAAGGAGTGAGATCTCTCTCCATTTTGTCCGTCTTGTCCACTTGCTCGTTGCAGAACGACGGCACTCGGCGAGGCGACGAAGGTGTGTCGACTGTGCGGCTATCGGGAGTTCCTCCACAAGAGCCGCCGACGACCCCGCTGTTCCCCGTCGTTCTTCTGTCGATTTGCTCGCTGTCCAAGCTTCCGGTAGATCTTTTCGATCGTCGAGCTTTCATGATTTCTCTCTTGCAGCACGAGACTCTTGTTGCGACCGCCTTCCGCTGCGTTTGGATCCGATTGCGGGGCCAAGAACGGCTCCCTCTCCCGCTTGTTGATGTTTTCTCTCAAGAATAAACGCGGTAGTTGAAGTTATGCTTCGTTTGTTGGAAAAAAGCGTTGAGGAGAGGAAACAAAGGAAACAATGAAACCTGTTCCCTGCACGTCGGCCGGCAAAGACGTGTCCGGCGGCCCGATGAGAGTGTATGACCGCCCCCGTCGAATTCGTGTGCCTTCCGCGCGCGTGTGCACGAGCCTCCAGTCGCTGCTGCCCGAGTTTGCGGCGCCGCTGGCCGAGGCGCGGCAGGAGTTGGAGCGGACCGCCGGCTTTTCGTCGGCCGAAGTCCTGCTCGACGTTGTGCCCCTCCTTCAACATCAGAAGCAGGGGCGGAGGCCGTTGAAGCGATCCCCAACTTGAACCGTCCACCTTTATCATGGAAATGGTTGATAATAGCGATGCAATTCGTTCTCCGAACGTCAGTGCAGGGTGTGCCGATCGCCCGCTGGAGTTCTCGGCGCGAACACACAAGAGACGCGGCTTGGCGTTTCGCCTCCTGCCGGCCGCCTCGCGATCGATCGATCGCTCGTCCACTCGTCATCGTTCTTGCGTCCTTTTTTTGGTCGCGAATCTTCGAGAATCGAGGTGAGTTTCTTGTTTCCGCTCACTTCTTCCGTCAAATCCCTGCTTTCCGATAATTTCCGTTAAAATTTGACGAGAAATGCGTTCTTTCTCCGGAATCACGCAATTGATGCGGAATTTCAAGATTTCTTTCGCATTTCAGGACGAATGACGTCTTCGCCGCGACAGTTGAAGGCGGCGAAGATCGAAATCAAAGCCGACGGTTCGATCGAATTCACTCCGCTCTTCGTCCCGTTCGCCCAGACGTTCGTGGGCGTTGCGGCCGTCCTCGATCGCTGTCGAAATCTGATGAAGATCGACGTCGAGTGGGCGGTCCAGCCGGCTCTCGGGAACTTCCGTCTGATGCGCGACTGGATGCAGGTGGCTTCGAAATTGAACGGTAAACACATTCATTCCCTCCTCCTTCATTCTTCGTTTGTTTCAGAACTTCCGATGTTGTCGGCGATCAAACTGAACATGGGCTGGCTCAAGTACCCGTTCGCGAACATGCTCGTCGACTCGCTGCCCGACCGGGTGGTCGACTTGAAGGCGCGTGATTTCCGCGTGGCGACGCTGTTCCGGAAGCGCAAGACGCCGCTCCAATGCGTCGAGTTGAGCGGCCGCCGGGCTGGTGCCCATTCGTGTGAGTGCAAGAAGCCGGAACGATCAGCGCGTTGATTGATCGGCCTTTCTAGACTTCGCGGACGTCTTCCAGCTGAAGAGCCGCCTCACCGCCCTGCTGTTGGAGCCCGCCTTAGGCCCTCGCCTGCACCAGCTGCGCGATTGCGGTCCGCTCGAGTGCAACGAGCACCTGCACGAGCTCCACGTTTCCGCCGAGATGTTCGCGACGGGCGGCATTGCGCAGACTCTCCGCCACTTGCGCGCCATCAACGGCCACTTCAAGCTCGTTTGCGTCGATCACATGTGCCTCTTCCTGACGGTAAGTGAGCTCAACAGCTGGTTCTCCCCCCTTACTGATTGCAACAGGATCCTCGAGCTGTGGAGAACGTCGAGGCGATCAAAGTGCGGGCGACGAAATTCGCGGCCGCAATGCACGAGGCGCGATTCGGGCCGAATGACGAGGAGTTGTGGATTGCCGTCGACGACGTGGTTTGTTTTCGTCTTCTTTCCCCGCTTTCTACTCGCTTCTTTCAGTTCGAGCAGCGGGACGTCATCTTCGGGCACCTCCAGTGGGAGCACGAAGGGCAGACGGCGTGAGAGTGGTGGGGGAACGCCCGCTACCACACCTGCTCCACCGTCCATCGGGGCATCCGCATTCGCATCGGTCTTGTGAACTGACGTGCCCAGTGCAATTCCTTCTTGTTTTTCTGTTGGACGTTCGAGCTAATGGACTGCATAAACTCGAGTACGCATTCCTTAGCGTAGAATTGGGACTGCTGAAAGCGTCGACGGACGACCGCAACGCTCATCTTCGCTTAGTACGTTCCGCCTCCACTCACGCGCTTGGCAATCCGACCCCTTGCAGGCGGCACTTGAAGCAGTCGGGCGACTTTCTCGTGCACGCGGACATTCGCGCAGCTTCAAGTCGCCGGACGTCGTGTTGTGCGTGCGGGCAGGCGAGGAGACCGTCAAGTACCCGCTGGTGACGCTGCCGAGCAGGCGTCGAGCCGCGCGCCGACTTCTCGTCCGTCTACCGCCTCGGCGCCCACTTCTGCCACCACTTGCTGCACTGCGGCTACGTGCTGAGGCACGGCGTGCGGCGGCCGGACTTCCTGCTCCAACACAAGAGCGTCCTGTTCGACCCGTCCACCGACAAGCGAGGCTCCGGCAACTTCTGCGACGCCTACCGCGGCCGCTTCGTCGACCAGTCGGGCGTCAGCTCGCAGGCGGCGATCAAGACGAGTGGGAGAGCCGCCGTCTTTCAGGTGTGCCGCGAGCTGAACACCCGCAACGAGAGGCAGGAGCAGGCGGGCGTCGTGGAGACCGTCCGGTCGATGATGAACGAGGCGAAGCTACAGTACAAGTTCCGCAACGAGTGCGTCGTCCAGGTTCGTCTAGCCCACTCCTCCGTTCATGCTCGCCGCAGTGCTTCGGGATCGCGTGCGACGACCCGCCCGTGATGCTGGCTGTGGAGTTGTGTCCGGGCGGCCGCCTCGGAGCGCAGATCCCGCCCCGGGAGCTCGTCTTCTACGCGATGGAGGTGGCGCGCGGGATGCGCTTCCTGCACGCCCGACGGCGCCTCGACCGCGACCTCGCCACGCGCAACTGCCTGCCGAGCGCGTGAAGATCGGCCACTTCGGGCTGAGCAAAATGAAGAGCGGCCGGCAGGCGGGCGCCGACATTTCGCTCCAGCACGTGCCCATTCGGCGAGTCTTCCCGTCCGTCCTCCCTTGCTCATCCCGCTTGCAGCTGGATGGCCCCCGAGACGCTCTGCAAACGGCCGGAGTTCACGTTCCAGTCGGACGTGTGGGCGTTCGGCGTCCTCCTCTTCGAGCTCAACGGCGGCGAGGTGCCCTGGCCGGGCGACGCGGACTTCCGGCTGGTCGGCGAGAAGATTTGGTTCGTCCCTCTCCAACACGCGTGATCCCTCGCTTCTCGCTGCAGGCTGAAGGACCCCAGCAGCGGGCGGACTTCGCGGCGATCCTCCGCGTGGTCGTCGACTTCCTCTACGCCCACCGGCCGGAGCTCCCGCCCTGGGACGCGTGGTTCGTGAATCGGGCGAACGGAGTGCTGCGCACGAAGTTCCTCAAGGTCCGTCCACTGCCGTTCTGCCCACCCACTCACTCCTCGTCGACTGCAAGGCGACAAGAAGGAGCTGCTGAAGGACGACCGCGTGCCGCCCGGCAGCCACTCGTCGCTCTCCAACTCGAAGAAGCGGCCGGCGGCTCCAGTTCGCAGAACGCGGGCTTCCCGACGGCCCGCGAGGCGGCCGCGTCGCCCGAGGGCAGCGGCCGCGTGACCAAACGGGCGCCCGTCCGCCGCAAGCCGTCCGCCACGCAGTCCGTTTCGCGCGAAGAATAAACGGCATTCGTGCTTTGTGCTTCTTCTGGGGGGAGATTGTGGATCGTCTGTTTGTAACAGGCCCACTTGATTCGGGGGCAAAGTGGCGGTCGTCGAGCGCGTCCTTTGCTGTGCCCTCCGCACCGTTCAGACGGAGAGCGGACGTCAAGTTCGGCCAATTGTAGAACGAGAAGGCTGATCGCCTTAACCTTGAAGAAATGATTTAGGACGCTACAAACGCCCTCAACCACGCGTCGTGCACGAACTGCGAGACGGTCGCCCGCTTCGTCCACCGCGGGCTCGTCGGCGAAGACAGAGCGATTAGCATGACCCACTTTGACTCACTTTGAGTTCCCCCATCTCGCTCGCTCATTCCACGTCCCCTCCATTCGACCAGGCGGTCAGCTGCTCGGAATGCGCGCTCTCCTCCTCGCCGCCGTCTTCTTCGCGGCGATCCGCGGCCTCGACGCTCACGATGACTGCGTGAACGAAGAGAATCGTGACGGCAAAACCCGGTTGTCAGTTTTTTTGTTCCCCTTCTGCTGTCCACTCACGACCCTCATTGCAGCGACCTGGGGCAGTGCAAACAGACGAACATTTCGGTCGCCTGGGCCAAAAACGCACTCCGCATCCGACCGTCGGGCGTTAAGAAGGGATCGCCGTGAGTCTTGTCGCACTTCTCCCGTTCACTCTTTTTCGTAGGCTGGCGGTGACGGTCGGCGAGAAATGCTCGTTGAAGATCGCCTTGGAAGGCAGCTTCGCTGGGGACACGTGGAAGATCTGTGAGTTCTCTGTCCCCCTCCCGCTTTTATTCACTCGTTAATTGCAGCCCACAACGACGAAACGGTCCAATTCATGGGCACAGAGAAGCTCACTTTGTTCGTTAAAAATGACTCGATCCAAGTGGGCAACAAGGGCGAGAAGATCTGCAAAGGCCACCAGCTCGCGAAGGAGACCGCAGAGAACGAGTGGTTGGCGACCATCGGCCTGAAGCAGTCGCGCGTCTTCAGCGACCTTCGCTTCATCATCAGCGTGAGTCCTGTCTTTTCTCCTATTGATGGCCTGCTGTTCAGAGCAAGTTGTCGGATGTGCACGAGGTCGTGGAGACGAGCGGCTCTTCGCATCCGGTCGTCATTCCAGTGGGCGGCCGGCCGGGGACGCGGGCGCCATCGATGGGACAGCAGCCGGGCGGCTTCGGGCAGGGCCTTGGCGGTCAACAGGAGCTCCCGCCCATTGCCGGCGGCAGTCCCGTCGGTTTGCAGCCGGGGCACACCGCCGCGCCGCCCACCCGCTCGGCTCAAATCATCACGAACGGAACGATCGTGCGAACCCTCCGTTTGAGTGAGTCCTCCCCGTCTTCTGTCCTCCACTCACTCTCTCGTTTTCTTCAGACTTCGACCTGAAGGACGAGAAGTCGGCCGCCAGTTCTCGTCTCGCCGTTTGTACCGTCTTGCTCGTCGGAGTGGCCGCCCATCTCCTCTGAACGGAGCCGAAGGCGGACGATTGTTCTCGTTTGTGGTCTCTTCGCCGCTTGCCGAATAAACTCGGTGTGATGTGGTCGATTGAACGGAGTGCAAAGAAATGATTCGATGGGCGGAACGATCAACGAAATCGATGCACACCTCTGTGCCCCGAACGTCACTGCCGGACGAGCCGGTCGCCCGCTCGGATTCTCGGCGAGAACACACGAGAGACGGGCGTGGCGTTTAGCCACACGCCGGCCGCCGAGGCGTCTTGTTTTCGGCTTCCCGCTCGCCTGTTTGCTTCTTGTTTTGGTGGCGAGTGGTCGTGAATCGAGGTGAGTTCCGTGCTTCTACCCTTTCCATCGCATTTTGATCTGATCTTTGCGGAAATCCGCCCGTTTGGTCAAAATTATTCCAAAGAACACGTGATTCTTGCGAAATCTCCGTAATTTCATCGGCGTTTCAGGTCGAATAACTTCTCTCCCGAAGAAGCCCCGAACGGGAGAGGAGAAGCCGAACGACGAGCGAGAAGCGCCTCGTGTGGAAGAGATGCCGGAGTTTGACGAGGCGCCCGTCCGCAAGCCGCAATTGCGGGCGAAGGAGCGGTCTTGCCTCCAGTTCCACGCGGCCAAACACCGCGAAGAAGAAGTGCGCGCCAACAACCACCAGCCGCTGCCGCTCGCTCTCCCCTTGGCCCGCGTCCTGCTCGTCAACCTCCGCTTCTTGGACGCGTTCTTCAACCACGAGCCTTTGAGCGCTGCAACCATTGAGATCTTCCACGACTCGTACGATTGGAGTGAACTCGAAATCAAATTGCGCAAAGGCGCTCGCTCGATCGTTGGCTTCGCAACGACGTTCGACGGAATCGCGGCGTTTCTCCGTTTGGCCCGAGGCGTGACCGCAATCGAAATCTGGTGGAATGTCGACCCAGCCCGCCTGAACTTCGCGCTGCTCCTCGCTTGGATGCAAGTCGCTTTGCAGCTTCACGGCAGGTTACCTTCTTCCGTCCTCACTCATTCTTCCTCTGCTTCAGCCCTGCCCTCGTTGTCGTCGATCAAAGTGACCGCTTGGAGTCTCCCGTACCCGCACGCGGACTTCTTCGTCGACTCGTTGCCCCACAAGGTGACCCACCTGATTGCCGAAGGTCAGCGCATGGCCACGTTGTTCCGGAAGCGGAAGGATCCTCTCGAAGTGGTCGAGCTGCGGGTGGTCGAGGACGTCGACGAGCATCCGCGTAAGCAGGACGATTCAAGCAGTCAGTTCCCTTCCTTCTTTTAGACATCGCGGACGTCTTCCGCCTGCAGGCTCCCCGCATCGAGCTTGAGGTAAGACCGGGCGAAAGCTACTGGCCGCAACCCCTCCACGACTGCGGACCGTTCGCCCGCAACGAGCAGCTGCGAGAACTCCAAATTCTGAGCGGGGAGCTCGCGGAGTACGGCGCTCCGCTGCTTCTTCGTCACGTGCGCGCCGTCAACGACCGCTTCAAACTCGTCTACTGCGCGAACTGCTGGGTGGACTTTGGCGTAAGCGTTCACGACCATCAGCGAGGTCAACCAACTGCTTTCTTTTCAGCCGCACCCGGAAGAGTTCGAGGAATTTGACGAGGCCAAAGCGAACGCCCTGGAGTTCGCCGAGACGGTGCACGAAGCGGGATTCGATTCGACGAGCGCCGAGTTGCGGGTCCTCGTCCACTACACCGTTTGTTTCTCTCGTTTCGTTCAGCCCCTTTATTCTTTTGTTTAGTGCCGCTGGCAGGTGGTGTGCCCGGAGGAACTCGTCGAGCACCTCGACTGGAAGCCCGAAGGGAAGATCCCGTGGCCCGACCAGGAGCAGCCCGTGCCCGCCTGTTCTCACGTGCATGACGGCATGCCCATTCTGATGGGCTTTTTGTATCAACCCTAGCCAGTGACCTTTCTTCTTCCCCGCATTGTCACTAGTTGGAGGGCATAAACACGAGTACGCACGCTTCCGCACGCCCATCATCGGCAGGTGCAACGAGGAAACATTTCGTCTTGTCCACGCGTGTCGGTTTAGTGGCGGGAGAGGCGGCAGGAAGACAGTTGCTCCGTTCGTTCCTCCCGCCGAGCGGTCGGGTCTTCCCCGCTGCTTCCGCTCATTCTCCTCCCGCAAGGAGCGGGCGGTTTGGCTGTTTGGCAAACGCGCTTCCTTCCACGAATACTCGCTGTCATTTGCGATCGACACGTGGAAGGACGTTCGTGAGTTCTTCCGTTCGCTCGTTCGCCTAATCCGCGTGTTTGTTTCAGAAGACGCCACGGACGGCAGAAGCGGCCTTGCGCCGAGTGTGCAACCAGCAGACCGCCTCAAACACGAACAACCGCTTTCCCACTCGCTCTCTCTTTCGGACGATCTTCTGTCGACGTGCTCGCTGCTCAAGTTTTTCGGTAGGTCGTTTCGATCCACGATCTTCTAAGGACCTTTCTTGCAGAAGCGACGGCTGGATGAACGTTCCGTGGGAACTAAAGTCGGAGATTCACACACCTCCCCGCATTCACTGGCCTTTCTGCGCAGGCTGCTAGTTCCGATTCGCAAGTGTTGTCCGGAGATCGCTATTTTTGGTGAGTCTTTTCGTTCGTCCTCCCTCCCACTCACCTCCTTCAACGGCCGCGATCTTTCAAGGACACCGATTCGTTCGGGCGGCCGGTCGGAGGTGGGGACACGCGTTCACTCAGTTCGCTCATCCGCCGTCTTTCTGTTTCGCCGCTGCGAAAAGAACGTTCGTTCAAAAACAAACAGCTGCCGAAGAACTCCGAACGTTGTGCGCGTGGTGAAGCTCGAGGTGGAAAGCCGAGTCCACTTCGTTGCAACGCTGGAGTGTGCGGTGCTGTGCGAAGGACGCTCAAGATACCCGTTCGCTGATCGTCGACTGGGCACCATCAGCTGCCTAGAAGTGAGTTCCCGTTGCTCATCCAGAACCTGAAGCAGGCGGTTTGCAGCGAGATGACGGCCGTGCGTTCGGCCTTAACGTCCACGACCAAGCCTTCCCTCGCCTATCAACGGTTTCTTTCACTCGACCCACTCATTCCTCCACTTTTTCAGCGCAACGAAGGCGCTCTTACTGAAATGACGCCCTGCGACTCGGCTCTCTGTCCATCACCAAGACGCTTCATTCCCCTGCGTTGATTGCAACGAGTTGATGCGAGAAGGTCCGTTCTTGCCATCACATCGCTGTTCAACCCTCTTCTTTCAGCCGCCTTCCCACTGATCCTCTTCGGGTTCGATTGCGAAGCGATGAACCTTAATTGTTTGTGGGAAGTACGGGGCGGGACGCCGACAGGAATAAACTCATTGCCGAAGACTCACTAGGCTCATCGAAAGAGAGGAAGAAGCAAGCGGTGGATGAGGCCTTCACCGATCGTCGTGGAGGGGAGGAAAACGTTGGCATGTGAGGCGAGAGTCGAACTCGCGCGATCTTTCGATCATTGGAGCGTAGATCCAACGCCTTACCGCTCGGCCACTCACATTCCTCCGATTTCTGGATGCGCCTTCCCATCGCACGAAAGTGGACGCGCGGCACGTGACTCATCGCTCTCCTCGGTTGCCGAGTAAAAGAGGGGCGGCCGTTTGGTTTTGGACGCAATCGCTTCGTTTCAATCGGAGAAGCCGGTTGAAACGAATGAGTCACGCCGTAGAGGAAAAGGAGTCGAGCCGGCAGTCTTTCGACGAGTAAATTGCTTTTCGCTCCTAAACTGCACACGATTGACGTCATGTGGACGGTCGAGTCAAACCGTCTGAACTTCCCGTTGCTCTTTGCTGGACGAGTGGGCGTGTAGCTGCACAACGAGGCCATAGCACTCGCTTCTTCGAATTCCGTTCCAACCGCTTCTGTGATCGCTGGACATTCGACTGTTTTCTTTTGTTGGCAAAAGAATCGCGTAAACGACGGAGAAGCCACAAGTTCTTCACTTCGACAGCCAGCATCGACATCTTGTGCATTCTTTATTCAGCGTTTACAGCAGTCAGTGGACGGAAGAGAAAAGGCTGTGATTATGGTGGAGTGGAAACGATGAAACCAATACATGAAGGAGGAATGGGCGGGTCGATTGGAAGATCTCAAAACGGCTTGCAGGTGCTCACTTCTCGTTCTTTTCGACTCGGCGGCGGTAGTGCACGACGGCGTCGAACGTGCTGTGTTTCTTTCGGTCGAGTTTGTACTCCTTGCCCAAGTTGAGCGTGTAGCCGTAGTTCGAGATCAGAGTGGACGAGTCGGCGAGCACGTCGAGGGCCTTCAGGTACGGCTCGGGGGATTCGTCTCTGTGGTACGAAAAGAGCATGATTTGCCTGAAGAATCAATGGAGCTCTGTAGGAAAACGAAGGAAGGACTCGCTGAAAGTAGCCGAGCGGAAAAGTGGGGACCAACTTGACGCCCACGCGTGGCACGCAGAGGATCGTCTTGTACGAGTGCAAATCGATCGGAAAAGCGCAGTAGGTGCCCTCGGGATTCCTGAACACCATCGTTGTACTTAGCAGCGAAAGAACTCCCCACTTCGTGTAGAAGAGGTCCGTGATCTCGTAGCGAAGAAGCAGACCTTTGCGTTTGAGCCAGTGAATCACTTGGAAGTCGGTCGACTCCAGTTTCTTCGCATTGAGATCCTTGCGGAAGTTCGACATGGCCGAGTTCAGGTCGGGAACGAGAACGAGAGTGCGACACTTGGCACCGTCCGCCACGCGCTCGCGGACGTCCGTCGAAAAGATCTTTGAAATCGCGCCAAAGGCAATCGAGCGGGGCTCCGTGAGCTTGGAGAAATCGACGAAGCTGTCGAGTCCTGGCCACTTCAAGAACTCTTTCGGGTCGGGCGTCTTCGAGTCATCCGCTTGCTTGAGAACGGAACTCGTGGACAGAGAGCGGAGATTCTAAACGGGCGTATAGACTGGTGTATGAAAAGGAGGAAACGAACCTGACGAACGACCGTCGGCGGCTGCACGACGGTCGTCAACGCGCGGACGAGCGGAAGGCGGAGCGAACGAAGAGCGAGCATTTGGACGTCCAACAAGCGCAAGTGGTCGAACGGCTGAAAGGGCATAATGAAGGCGAGCGATCGGAAAGGATTGACACGGCAACGCCAAACAGAGGCAATCCAACCGAAAAATTCTAGTCCACATTTCAGCGGAAAGCAACGCCGAAAGTAATGCCCCGTTCTTCTTTGCGGAGATGCGAATCCCCACTGGCAAGAAGCATCGCCGTTTGTCTGCTCGATTTCAAGCACACGGCGCTGCGAACGGCAGGCGACAAAGGCGTCGTTAAAAACGAGAGCAGATGGCCCGCGCGTCCCACTCGAACGAGCGCGAATTCCAACGGCCGCCTCCCGTCTGCCACGTCGACTCGCAATGGGCAGCCGCATTCCGAAGCGCGCAATCGGCAAGGCGGAGAGAGGCGGCCGATCGATTGCGGTGGGAACGCGCGGCACCCATCTGCCTCGGTTTCCCCATCGGGTCGCCTGCAGAAAGGCGGAACGCAACGAAACGCGGCGGTCGAGAACAAGCGACCATCTCCGTTTGTCCGAAGAACACACGGAGAACGGGCTTTTTCGGCGATCGGAGCAAAGGCCACAAATTCACACGACAGAAACGAGAGACGCCCATCGCAAACGCCTCCAAAAGAACCCTCCCGTTCATCGGAGCAGGCGTTCGTTTTACCTGCGGTCTTTCGTTCGACAAGCAGCTGAAAATGACGAACTTCACAGCGCTTTCACCGATGCCACTTTCCATCTCATGGTCAGCTGTCACGCCCCAATCGAGTGGCGCCATCGCGTCCGCTCCGACTGCTCGTCGCCGCCATACGAGCGATCGCCGACCGCCCTCCAGTCTACCGGTCTTTCCGCTCACCAACGGTGTTCTGGCAGGAGTTCTGAAACCTTCGGCGCTCTTTGTGAACGAGAAGTTAAGTCGAAATGAACGGTTCGTCTTCTCGCATCAAAGCCCGTAACTGCACCGTTTGGATTTGTGAGTGGGCGGACGCGTGAGCACACAGAAGTATGAACGCTGTTGAATCCTTCTGCTAGTCTTTCAGCATTTTCGTCAAGAAGGTTGGAGTTCGCGCACGACAAGAAGGCTGTTTCGAGCGAGAAAGTTCTTGACCGCAAAGCCGTGGAATTACCGCGCGTTTGCGACTGGCTGTCCACCGAAGACGCGACCACTTTCGTTGCGATCCACACGAACAGCCGCCCGTAGGAGCGTTCTTTCCGCCGACCTCCGAACGGGAGCCGCCCGTCGAATCGGAGAATTCAAGGGCTTCCACGGGAGGAGCCACTCGCATCACGTGGAACCGAAGATTGGGCAAATCTTCGAACTTTCTTGGCCCGAAGCAATTCTTCGCATGCTTCCGTCTTTGAAGTCAACGAGCATCGCGGAGTCAGGACTCCTTAACTATGCATCTACTCAACGGAGTATTTGCCTTCCATCTTTCTATTTTTTGAGAACAATCTTCGCCTTCAACACGTGTACATCGGGCGAGGAAACCAAACAGTTCGTTTCGTTCAACTGCTAACACAGCCGAGGACACTCGGTACACCTCTTCGTCTTCGCTTTGAACAGCGGCGACCACGTGGACTCTGCTTTTCGACTGGCCGATTTCTCCGTCGACCCACGTGGACGAGGCCGACGTGCTCGCTATCAAGTGAGCGGTGAACGCGCCGTCCACCGCGTCGCCCTTCGCTTTGTCCAATCGTTCGGCATCCATCTCGATCGGCTGCAGCAAGACGGAAAGGTTAATGCACTTGGCGTTCTTCGCGAGTCTCTGCGAAACCGAGTTTTCGGTCGACCGCTTCTTGAAGAACTGGGTTGCTTTCGTCCAATAACAGACGCTCATTATTCGCAAGAATTTGACCCGAAGAAGGTGCTTCGATCGCTCTCCTGTTGGCGAGAGAACATCCGACCTCGAATTCGCGTTCAACCCGCAGCTTCCAGCTCAAGGCCGCTTTGATCACTGCGGTCGTCCGCACTGAACCGAGGGCCAACACGAACCGCTTCGGACGAACACGCGGCCCTCCACCCACAAATGACAAGCCTTCGCGGCAACCATTCAGCCGCTCCGTAACGCGAGCAATCGGATGAAAGTAAGTGGTGAGGCAACACGTGAGTTCACTTGTTGACAGCCGAAAAGAAGATAAAAACCGTGTTTATCCATTTGAAGAACAAGACTACAGAACATGAAGGATTGGCTGAACACTCTAAGAGTCGAGATCCATCACGATGCGAACGCCGTTGTGGACGAACGAGGATCGCTGGGTGGTCGTCGAGTCGTCCTCGGGCACTTCTCCGCGTTTCCACTTGAAGAGATCGATCAAGGGCTCGCGAGACACGAACTTCCAGCGGAACTTAAAAAGACAGAAGTTAAAGATAGAAGAAGAAAGAAGAACCGTGTCCGCGATCACGATGACGAGCTGATCCGCCTCCCCGTCGAAGCCCCCATCCCGCATCTGCACGGCGAACTTCTTGGCTTTCTGCTCGATGTCCGCCACTTGCTTCAAGTCGCCGGGTCCCTGTCGAGCGCAACCAAGCGGATTAGTCAACGGTTGATGCACTTGCCGACAGCGAGACTGTTTGGATGGTGCTCATGCACACGAGTTGGAAGTCGTCGTTGATGGCCCGCAAGTGGCGGAGGAGCTTTCGGCCGTCGCGTTCCAGATCCACACGAAGCTGGAACCCGTCCACGTGCTCGTTGGCGTCGAACGGCCCGCAATCGAGCAAGTTGTGGAACGGATTGCGCGACTGATCGCCCAGCACGAGGCCGATGATCTCGCTCTTCAAGCGGCAGACGTCCGCAAAGGTCTGAAAGAACAAGAAACAATTGAGCGATGGACAGGTTCGCGTTCTTCCACTCACACGGATGCTCGTCGACGTGCCCTCCGAACTGGGCCACGGAGAGCGGCTTCTTCCGCTTCCGAAGCAACGTGGCGACGCGCAGGTTCAACGCCTGCAAACTGGTCACCTTGTCCGGCAGCGAGTCGATGAGCATGTCCACGAACGGGTGAAGGAGGAAGTAAATCTTCAGTTGGATCGACTTCAATTTGGGAAGAGCTGGAAAAAGCAGATGACAGCAGAACGATTGAAGGAGCGTACCGTGCAGTTTCGAGGCCGAGTTCCATCCACCCGAGCATCAGGCGGAAGTTCGTGACGTTCGGAAGAGCGTGCCAGTCGATTTCGATCTCCCGCCAGATTGCGGCACCGCTCCAGGACAGACGCGACGTCGTGGAAGGTCCGGGCGTCGGAGGCCACCGTCGGAGTGAAGCAGATCGACCCATCGGCCTTGATTTCGATCTTCGCCGTCCGAATTCGTTTGGGAGCAGCGGCCATTTCGCCTGAAATGCGGGAGTAAAATCGAGTAAACGAGATGCGGAGTTCTTGGAAAGGACGAATTTTGGCGGCAATTGCGATCGAAAGTCTTCATGAAAATTTTCAAAGAGGTCAAACAACGAAAACTCACTTTGACCGACGAGAATCCCGATCAAAACGACGCGGAAACCCGAAAAGCGGCGATCAGAAGCCGGCCGGCAGAGCGGGTCGCCGATTACCAGCGTGTAACGAAACGCCAAACGCCGTTGTGTTCGCGTTTGCGCCGCAAGAGTTCGGGCGGGAGGGCCGTCCGCACAACAACGGAGTTCCTCGGAGCCGCTATGTCTGCCTCGAGCTCTTTGGGCTGCAACTCGTGTGCGTCGCTCAGGCCGCGCGCTGGGATGCGCCGAAGCGCTTCGCCGTTCGCCTCGCCCTGTCGTTTAGGCTCTCTTCTGAACTTGCAGAGAAGCGGCAGAATACACGAAAGTCTTCGCCGAGTTGCTCCTTCTTCCTTCTTTGTTGCAGACCACGAGGTTGCCATGCAGTGATCGCTCTCCTGTGAATCGACGAGAGCAATCGAATTGGTCGTGCGATGCATAATTTTTCTCTGGCATGCAAACCCGCATTTGCACGTCGGAGCTCACTCGTTCATCAGCGGCTGCGTGGCGTTGCTCCTCCTGCTGCTGAGCGTCGTTGCCGCTCTCATCTTCCTCGTCATCAAAAAGAAGTCGAGGGGCAAGGACCAGGCGAAAGGGAAGAAGGCCAAGCCGAAAGGGCGTCCATCTGCCGACAAGACGGTCGGCTTCGGCCCGAAGACGCAGGCGGATCCAAAAACTCAATCCGCTAGTACTGTCAGTCGGTCACGCAAAATAGTGCAAAACGCGTAATTCTCATCCACTTTGTAGAGTTTTTGACGCTGATTCCAAATCTGCAAACCGTTTTTTGATATCTTTATTTGTTCGTGAGTTATTTCGATTTGAAGATCCGAAAAATCGCAGCGGGCGGGCGGGAGGGCGGGTTGCGCAATCAGCGGGCAGCGAGGGGTCAAAGGTCGCCAGCAAGCGGGGGTCGAGCGGAAAAGGTATTTGAGAAGTTGCGATTGTTACGGAACGGCCGAACGTGCTGTGTCGGAAATGTTCAAATTTTGTCTCAAAGCTCAACGGACACCTTCAAAGCTGATCGTGGCCGAAGGCCACGACGCTGCTGGTCAAACGAAAAGTGCGTATGGCGGCACTCCGAAGACCGAAGGCGACCAGACGACGGCGAGGGCGACGCAAGGCGGCGGCAACACGCTCTACGGGCCGGCCGTCGTCCTCGGCGATCAGGCCCAAACGACCGTGATTTCGCTCTCTTTTCCTTATCTCTTTCCTTTTTGCAGAAGAGCGGCTACAGACCGGTGGCCAACAAGAAGCTGGGCCGTCCGTGAACGCTCGAATTCACCGCTTTTATCGTCTCCTTTGTGCACCGCGTGGAAGGGCTTTTGTTTTCTGTGTAACGAATGAATTCGACTCGTTGAGAGGGCCGGACGAAAGAGAAGTCTTTTGCACTCACCTCGCCAATCGAGACGTTCAAGAAGTTCTTTGAAGCAAGCAAGAACGGCCGCAGCAAACGAAAGGTTGCCTTGCAGTAAACTTGCAAAAATGAACGAACATCTAGGCTGTTTCCCGTTTCGTCGTTTCGTTCTCCACCCACTCCCTCGCAGCGACCGCCTCTCGCTAATGAAAGCCGTTAGACGACAGAACGATTCACGAGCGTTCGGATTTCTTCACGCTGCGGCCACTGCCGGTTTGTATCCCCCGCAGTGCCGCTTGTTTGGGCAACCGGTTGGTCGTCGTTTTTGGACCAAAAAGGGCGTTGTTTCGGTCGATCGTCGGGTATAAAAGCGGGGTGGCAGGACTTCATAATCAACTCACTCATCTCCTTCCTTCAATTCGCCGCTTCCACTTCAATCGAAAGCAATGAAGTGCTTCGGCTGCTCGGCTCTCCTCCTTCTCCTCGTCGTTCTCGTGGCCTCGACGGCCGAAGCGAAGAAGGGCGGCAGCAAGAGACGCCATCAGGCGCTCGGCGGCGGCGAGGGCGGCGGTGAAGGCGGTCCGTTCCCTTCTTTCGTTCATTCACTCGCTTCTTGCAGAGTGCGACCCGGAAGCGGAGTGCGCGGAGTTCGAACGGACCGGCAAGTACCCCGGCTGCCCAGAAGCCGCCACGTGCACTCCGAGCGCCGAGGACGCCTGCCGCCCCGTCCTGTGCGACGGTCAGGGCGAGGTCGTCTGCGAGGACGTCCAACCGGACGCCGCCAAGTCAAAGGGCGGCCGCGGGAAGAAGCGCGCTGCCGGCAAGGGCAAACGAGTTCAACAAGCGGAAGGCGAACAAGAAGGCCGCCAAGGGTCACAAGGCGGCCAAGGGGCAGCGCAAGGCGCAAAACAAGCGCGGATGATCTCCCTTGATGTTCCACCCACGAGTTTGTTGTGCTCGGATAATCCTGCGGTAAACACGAGCAGCAAGGCGTGTGTCGGCTTTGTTTCACGAAAGCAATCCATGGGCAGCTGCGAAACGTGGTGGTGGTTTCGGCGGTCTCGTGCGTGTCGCGTGGACGCAGTGGAAGGTCGTCCTGCTGCTCGTGCTCCTAGCCGCCTGTCGGGCGAGTTCCCCTTGATTTTCTCTCACTCCTCCCGCTTGAATGTTGATCGCCTGGTGCTAGTGGCGGGTGTACCGCCTGTTCAAGGGCTCCTGATAGTGTGAACGCCGCTCGACCGACTGCACACTCTCCGCAAGCTCTCGGTTTTGTCCGTTCTCTGCACTCTCGCCGCCACTTTCGTCCGTCTGGCTCGGATATTCCTTTGTCGACCTTTCCAATAACTCGTCGCCTGAAAGAAAATGGGTCTGAGTTAATTGGGAAAGAAAGCGACCGTCGCGCCCCGCTTGACCCACACGCCAGCACGAAGCATACTGGAGGGGGGAAACGGGCATTCGGTGTAGTTGAGGCGGTTCTGGTGTAGCGAGAGGTCCCGCACGCGAAAGGCAAAAGCGGCCGTTTGGTGCGCGTATTCCGAGTCGAAGCAAACGAGCGAGCGGAAGGATCGCTTGCCAGAACGCTCCACAGATCACGCTGATCGGGCACGAGTTTTCGCCGCCGTCGCTTCGAGAGGGAACGCTCGAGGCGATCGAAAGGGAGGGGTCGGCGTCTTCCGGTTAGGAGAACTTCTCGGCGAGCAACCGCCCCCGCCCTTCTCGCAATCCCTTTGAAGAAGGATAAAAGCGAGCAGCGGGAAGCGGAAACCGCACGCCAAAATGAACGGACAGTCGCCGCAATCCGGCCTCTTCGCGCTCGTCCTGCTGCTCTCTTCGTTCGTCCTCTCGAATGCCGTCGGGTTCGATTGGCCCTTCAGCGGGAAGAAGAACGCGCAACTCCTGAAAATGAGCGTCGGGACGCCTCGTAAGCGAACAAAAGTCTTCTCGCCACTCAATCGCCCGCCTTCCCACTTGGTCATGCGGGACTGGGCCCGCTGAGCAACGCCTCGTTCAACATTTGGTTCGTCCACTCGTGTTCTTTTCATCCCAGTCCTTCTTGAGGGCGTCCTCCACGTACGAGTGGACGGGCATCTTCTACGCAGAGGGGAAGTTTCAAATGGGAACGACCGCGTTGGAGGACATGATCGTGAGCAGCCGCCTTCTTTTCTCCCTCAGTTCCGCCCCTCAGATCGACGACGGTGGCGTGTGGTTCCAGCGGAAACCGTCAACCAGCAGCTCGTTTGGGATCTCGTGACTGCGGCCGGCCGACGGCTCCCGCTTGTTCGTGCGTATGTCGCTCGAGGAGTCGGTAGGCCGCGTGGTCGTCTTCTCGCTCGACCGGTGAGTTCTCGAGAGCAATCGCTTCAAGACTGCTTCAAGAGTGCCGGCTGAGTACAACACAGTCGGCGCGGAAGTGCTGACCGTGGGCACGCGGCCGGCCACTCGCTTATATGAATTCGTGTGAAGCATCGAGCAGGGCAGTGGTCGATGTGCGCTTCGGAGTGAGCGGGCACCGCAAACTCGCACTAATAGTTCGGTTGCAGGCTGTCTTTCGGCTCGCACACGAACGTCTCGAACTTCCGCGTGTATCTCTCGCTCCAAACGCCGATCCTCGAGCTGCCGCTCTCCTTCCAGTCCGCCTTCCTAAAGGAGTTGGGCGCGACGGACGTGCGCAACGTCCCCTGCGACTCGAACGTGACCGTGCGGCTCACCGCCGGCCGCGTGCAACCCCAACTGACCGCCGCCGACTACGTGGAGCGCAAGAACGGGAGCTGCGGGGCGCGCGTGGGCTTCGTTGACGAGGGGACGATCCGCCTGACGTCCCCCACTGCCTGCTGCTGGACTACGAGCAGCTGCGGCTCGGCTTCTCGGACCGCCCCTGACCACGCGCAAGGATAAAAAAGGACTGTTCGTTGCAGTGGATTGGAATTCGAATGGCTGATATTCGTGCGTTTGCGGGGCTTTCGCGCTCGAGTGGACGCCTCGCTGCAGGCGCTCGAACACGAGCACAGCGCATCAACTCGCCGCCACTTCGGTGAGTGCTCTCTGCAACGACCAACCGTTGGGTTCGCCCGCCGCGTTCTCGCTCACGTCCAGTTCGTCCACTCCCGCCGCGTCCGCGCGGCCGCTTTCGTTCAAGAACCACCCTTGAACGGAGGCATCGAGCCACACGAAGAGCAGGAAGCCGAGCAGCCGCATCTTCGCGCGCGAATGGACGAGCGGCGGGCAAGCGGCCGCCTTTCATCAGCACCGATCGCTGTTTGCTTCAAGCAATTGAACCGGGAACTCCGTTTATTGCACTCTGTCGCGTTCTTGCCTCTTGCTCGCTTGAACGCGGCTTTGGGGCGGCCCGCTGCACTCTCCGCACACCACAGAAAAGAAGGAAGAAGCTGAAAGAGCGGGCGTCTTTCGCCGTCTGCCGCCGCTCGCCGCCCATCGCCCCGTCCGCCCGCTGCTTGCAGGCGGGCAACAAAAAGACGACAGCCGAGCAGATGGACGGGGCAGGAGGCCTGATGTGAGCGAGTTGGCGAACTCCAACACGTCGAGTCGACTGCTGTTTGCTTCACGAGAGAATATCTCCGGAACCGAATCGATGGTGACCACTTATTTTGGCGTGCAGGCGACCGCTCGCCTTTGACCGCGACCGCCGGCCGCCCTCCGCGTCGTCAAACAAAGAATTCAGACGTTTTGGCCGACGGGTGTGCCGACCGGTAGAGAACGGCGGACTCCAGCGTCCTCTTGTTTGCCATCAAAAAATGTGGGACTCAGAGACAGCTAGCTAATTCGTTGAGGGCGAAAACGCCAGCTCATACAGTCAATCGCTTGGATTTTGTTCATCGTCTTACGTCTCTGGCTGTCCTTCGAAGGCCGACTGCTTAGCCACTGGACTATCATGCTCTGGCATTGCAGCGGATAATCTGAAGAGCTATCGAGAGTCCGCTTTTGCTATCGACCAACAAGCGGTGATGCACGAGGGCATGGACGATGCGGAGGTCACGAACTTCGTCTTCTACTCGCCGACTGCGGAATGCACCGCAGTCCGCTGTCAATCGCCGCTTTCCGCTTCTCCTCCGTCGACCCTTTCGGCTGCTGTCGTCCAGCAGGAATTCCTGGCAACAAACTGACTTTTGCGCATCCTTGTCCGTCAATGCGGAGGAATCTTCCCCTTTCTCATGCAAATTCTGGCAAAACCGGACAAAACGAAGAAGAGCGAGCGAAGAGCGAGAGCCCGCACTCGTGTCTTTCTGCACTCCCGCGGACGGCTGCTTCATTCCTCGCGCTCCGCTCGTTTCCAACCGGCCGGCCGCTCGTCGCTCCAATGGGCCGTCGGTTCTTCTTCGCTCTCGTCGGGCTGCTCGCCGTCGTCTTCCACGGGGCCGAGGCCGCCTTCCCCGCGTGCGTGAATTCTGTGGCGGCGGGCAATCCGGTCTTGTAGGTTTTCCGCCAGTCGTCCCTTTGCCTCATCCCTTTCAGGGACCTGAAAACCTGCAAGAACACGATGGTCGACCTCGAGTTCGCGGCCGACAAGGAAATCTTCGTCAAAGTGCAGCCAGATGGCGAAACGAAGTGAGTTCCCCTTTCCACTGCTTAGCACTCCTTCGATAGGGTCGCTCTGATCGTCGGCGACTGCAAGATCCCGTTGGAGGCGACAACGGAGGGGGCCGACTTGAAGTTCCGCTACGGTACGCCGTTTCCTCAGAATACTCACGAACTCGTGTTTAGTCAAAGGAACCGACACAGTGGACTTCGACGGCTACGCGCTCTTCCGTCTGGAAGGAGATGGCACGTTTTCGATGAAGAACACGGTCGGAACGGGGATCAACCCTTGCGGTCGCGAGACGACGCTGATCCGCGCGGCGGACACTCCGGGCTTCGTGCAGACGTCGGTCGGCATCGCTGTGCAAGAGGGGGCGGGAGTGTCGGTCTTCAACGTCTACGTGAGTCCTTTCCGCCAACCTCCGCCCATCCCTGCTTGCAGAACAATGACGGCGGGTATCTGGACGAGGTGCGCACCACGACCACGACCACAACCGTTCGTCCTTCTCTTTGCTCACTTCTTTCATACTCCTTTTAGACCACCACAACGACCACTACGACAACGACGACCACAACCACCGTTCGTTACTCCTTTTCCTCGCCCGTTTATGCTCGCTCTAGACCACGACTACTACAACGACGACGACGACCACTCCCGTCCCGAGCACTCCGACCGCAAAGGCACAGGCTGCCGGCAGCAAAAAGGCGCAGAAAGAAGGAAAGAAGAAGACGACCGAAGGCGGCGTCCAAGGTGAGTTCCCGTCCTCCCTCTTCTCCTCATCTCGCGCCTTGCAGCCGGCGGAATTCTGTTCGGAACAGTCGCCTTCGTCGGGCTGGTCGGCGCGGTGGCGAGCGGCCTCTCGATCTTCCTCGTGCTCAAGCGGAAGCTCTTCAAGCCGCCCGCCCCGCCGCTCCGTCCGTTGGACCCGCTAATCGGCTGAGCGATTCCAAAGGCGATTGAGAGCGTCCGTTCGTGTGTTCCGTGGTGGCGCTTGTTTTTTCGCGTTTGTGTTCTCGGGTGAATGCTGGATAAAGTTTGTTTGAAGCGGCCGCTCTGTTCTCCACTCCGTGCGGCTGGTTGGTTCGTCCTCTCAATTGATCGAACTCGCCTGTTGGGGGCAAAGAAGAGAATAAGAACGATTATTTTACGGGTAAGCGGGCGCAAGAAGCAAACGTCATCCATTGTTTGCTGCACAACACAAAGCAAAACCATTCCGTTGTTGGATGCTCACGATTTTGATCGCAGTTTGTCGTGCTTATCGCCGGTCGGCCTCACGGAAGCGGCAGCAGTCGGCGGCAACGCTCGTCCACTTCTGCTCGTCATTCGGTGCACACGCGATAAGCGACAATCGTCGAGCATCGTCGATTGCGAACGAACAAGTGATTTCATTCTTTCCGGGACGTGACGTTTGATCGCTTCGATCTGTTTTGAGAACATCACTGGACGAAAGTGAGACTGATTACAGCCCCTCTTCGCTTGCATGTTTCTGCCAACACTCTTCGTTTATTCGTTTCAATCGAGCGAGGAATCAAGGGGCGGAGAGACGAGTGGCGAATCCCAGCTGGAAGGTGGCGTAGTCGAGCAGGACGCAGTGTCGCTCGAAGACGGTGTACGGGAGCCTGAACTCGCCGGTCGGGGCGGGCGGAATCGCCAAGTAGCAGGCGCCGGTCGTCGTGTCTCGATAGAGAAACTCGGCGGTCGTCACGCGCAACTCGCCGCCGCCCACCTGAAAGACGATCTCCGTCTGAAGGCCGCAGTCGACGTTGTAGCGATCGATGATGCCGGCCGCGTGCATGAACCAAGCGGTGAACTCGTCGGGCATCCACAGAAACGGATCCGTGTTTTGGAACCTGGCAATTGATCGCGTTGATTAGAGCGGACAACAGTGAGCGGATTCGAACCAAAGACTTCCGGGAGAATCGTGGGTTTGCGGTCCGAACGAGACCCTGTAGAAATGGAATGAACTAGCCGGCTGTCTTTGTGGACGGACTCATCAATCGTCATCAACCACTGATCCTGCTCGTCCGTCCACGCTGCCTCGGGCTGCAAGATCCAGTCGTCGGCGCACCGCTCCGCCGCCCGTCCGCCGAGAGTGATGACGCCGGAGAAGATGTGGGGGTACGTTCCGTTCACGCTGAACACGCTGTGATTCGTTTCGCTCATTTAAAATCACATGTCATAGCTGAAGACGACCGTTTGCTTGTCGAAGGCGGCAAGGAGCGTTTGGAAGAACGAAAGCGACCCGTCGGCCGGTCGCTGCAGCCCGAAGCCCGTGGAGCTGAAGTACAGCCAGTAGGGAGCGTGCCACTCGTAGAAGCCGTTTTCGTAGAGGCGAAAGGGGACGCGTTCTACCACTTCGTTTTCTCCCAGCTACAAACGAGAAGCCCGAATGAAAGCGGGCCAACGAGACGCAACACAAAGACGTCCGTCGCGTTCACGCCGATCGGATTGCCCGCGGAGTCGTAGAGCGCGTTCAGCTCATCGAAGCTCGTCGATTCACTAGCGGCGAGGTGGGAAGAAGAGAGCGTGAAAGAATGCACTCACTTGCGGTAGAAGGCGCCCGCCGGACTGTACGAGCTGTTGACCACGACGTCCGCCTCCGCTTGAACCTCCCTTTCGTACAACAGAAACGTGACGGCTTGACCTGAATGCGGAAGTGATGGACGGCTTTGCGGAGAAAAGCCCACCGGGAGTGCCGAGCGTCAGGTTCACTTGCAGCATGCCGTTGAGCGAGTTGTCGAACGGCAGGTTGGCGACTTTTCCCGCCTGCACGTGGCCGAGGACTAGCAGGAGGCTTGCGAAGAACATCCGGCAATCCATTGCACTGAAGTTGTTCCTGACTTGTTGTTGGAGCTGGACAGCGTCTTTTATGCCCGCTCGTTCCACTCTTATCGCTACGAATCGAGTCGGTTTTTTGCAGGGGTTCGCTCGCGACACGCCCACCGAACACTCGTGCACAATGCGGAACGATGGCGGCACGACGATCGCACAAGTCGACTCGATGGAGGGCAGTGGTTGGGACTGACCGAGCGAACCGCAATCGATCAAAGCAGACCGTTTTACGCTGCATCCTCTTTGAGCAAAACGGAGCGTGTGAATGCAGGAAGTGACGTAAAACCGGAACTCCAATCTGCGGTCAACGGGCAGCTTTTGGTGTTTGATTAGACAAAAGAAAATGATATCATTTGTGCTGCCGACGAATCCCCACTCGCTTTTGTTCGCCCTTCCACGGTTTCTCGGACCATTCCGTCATCCGCAAAGTGGACGGGCAAAATCGCCCACACCCCTCGTCTGCTACCAACTGGAATTCACTACCCGCCTCTTCTTTTGCTGGACGCCAATCGAGTCCATCACGGGCGTTCGACTTCGGCCGCTACCCGCCGCACGTGGAGAATCTTCTGACGTACGCCTTCAAGCTGGCGATAGTCGTGAGTGGACTGGAGCGGTGATGGATAGAAGACTGTTGATCGTTGCAGGAGACTCTTCAAGTGCACAAGACGTTCTTCTATTTCGACACTTCCGTTCGTCCCGCGGGCCGCCACCTGGTGGAGTTCCTGCGAGGCGTCCAGTCCGGCCACCTGCCGCCCTTCTCGACGCACACGGCCCGCACTCACCACTCGGTCTTCGCGTCCACTCACCCGGGGATGTTCGCCTACCTGCCGCTCCCGCCGCTCGTGTCGCGGTTGATGGAATGGAGTCGAGCTTCCAGTTCGTTTCGGACGCGCCCTACACCCGCTACGTCTTCAAATGGTGGCTGCTGTGCGCCATGACTCGCGAGTGCATTGCTCCAAAGGGCGCTCAACATTACTGCCGCATTAGAGAGCCCAAGAATAAGCACCGCACGTACATGAAGTGCCATCGCTTCGATCAGGTGAGCGAACGGACGCTCCCTTCACTCACCATCTCTTTCTTCAGTCCTACTGGAGCATCGCCGCTCTCGCCCACCTGTTCGGAGAGGAGCGAGGCGCCGTCCACTTCGGCTACGCGGCCAATTGGGCCGAACTGAGCGAGGACCTCGTGGCGCAGGTGGAGCAAAAACGGCTGGATGCGATGCGGAAGTACGAGAACTTCACGTCCCTCGAACGGGGCGACGTCATCGATGAAACCCTCAAGATCCAGCGTTTGTAAGAGAGTTTCTTGTGTCCGGTCTTTGAGTGTAAAAGATGTCTTGGAAATAAACGTTTCACAATAAGCGGCTATCGAGAACACGACGTAGGTATCCACATGTTTGGTTCCGCCGTTGAGCACACTCCCGTCGGCAACCGCCAGACCACGAGTTCTCCTAGTCGCGCAGCTTTGCGTCGAACATACCGATCAGGAGCAGGAAAAAGCCGATGACTGGAACCGCCGCACAGGAATCGCCCTTCTTTTCGAGCTTGGCCGCTTACTTTCGGCGCGTTCAGCCGACTCCCGCATGTCCACGCCCATTTGCATCACCTGCCAGCATCGCTATTCGCCGCTCGTCGGCTCATTTCATGCGAATGCCCGACGAGCTCGACGCGCCGCTGCAGCCGCCGCCGCTGCCCGAGCGGCCCGACCGCCGCCGCCTTCCGGAGGCCGTTTGGGCGCCGCCGCCCGTCGCGATCGTCCGCCGGCCGCAGGAGATGCGCGCGATCCTCGAGGCCGTCGACCGCCGCCACTCGCCGCCGATGGACCCCAAGGAGTTGCGCGCGCTGATCGCCGGAGGGAAGGTGAGTGGGCGGAAGCCACTGGGATGATTCGAAGAGCTCAGTACGACCGCCTTTCGTTCCGCTCGCCGGCCGCCCACTCGGCGCGCGCGAATCGCCTCCGCCGCCTCCAGCTGCTCGTGCGGACGGGCGGGAAGACGGCCGAATTCGCGGAACTCCGCCGCTCCGTCCGGCTGCCTGATGCGGCCGCCCTCGCCGTTCGTTCCTCTCCGCCCTCCTCCACTCACTTCTCTCCCCTGCAGGCCCTCATCCGCGAAGCTTTCCGCTCGCCCACGGCAGCCGATCGAAAGCTCCAAGGCCGCGTGGCCGCCCGCCTGCAGCCGCCCGGCCCGCCGCCCACCACTCGCGTCCCGGCCGGCCGCTTCGAGTGGAAGGCCTTCGACTCGACCGTACTCGGGGACTTCGATTGAGAGGAAAGAGAGCGGGAATAAACACGAGCATTCTCGTCGTCCTCTGAATCGTTTCGAGCGGCGATGGGGCGTGTTTCGGGGTAAAAGCGCGTTCACGAGTCGCTAGACAACACACATGAAATGAACGATCATTAGCGAGAGAAAAGGAATTGAGAGAAGTTCAATGGCCGTCCTGCTAATGAGCGCGGACCTCAAGCTCCCGACAGGATAAACACTTGGTTGGAGGTCCTACTCATCGGTCGTTTGTGTTCACGACCTTTAAAGGTGGTATCACCCACTCATTGATCGAAGGAGCGACTGTGCGTGCGCCCGTTTTCAATGCTGAGTGTGAAGGGCGCACTTCTTTGCAGAAGAACGCTTCGTCGATTTGGCGAACGAAAGAAGCCGAAATTCTGCTCATCACTCCAGTTAGTTCACGTCCACAAAATGCGAAGGCGATCCCGTCCTCTCGAAGCTGGACGCAAGTTCAACTCAAAAACGGCTCCTTCCAAGGGCCCCCATTTGATTCCTGCGAGCGCCGCCGAGCCGGTCGGTCCGCTCGTTTCTTCGCCGATCGCCGCGATGCAGCCGCTCCCCGTGTTGGACGCGTTTCACCTGCTGATGCTCGCGAACGCCCTGCTCTCGTCGAAGCGGCTGGACGTGCGGCGCGTGGACTTCGAGCTGAGCGCCGAAATCCAACTGTTCGAGTGGGACGCGGGGGATGGCGGGCGGATGGCCGTCAATCGAACGATCTTCCGGTTGGCCGCCAACGGGACGCACTGGAACGAGACGGCCAAGTACTCCTGCCTTCCTCCTTCTTTCTCGTTCCTTCCGTTCGTTGCAGGCACGCGTGGAATTTGGGGGCGGACCCCACGTGCAGGAAGGCCGCCCGGGATCCCGCCGCCACTCGGCTGTTCGCCACGCGGCAGTCGGGCGTGTGGGCGGTCCAGCTGGAGCTCCACGCAGAGAAGACCGTCTGCCGCTTCTTGTTGCCGTGGACGGACGAGAGCGAGCGGATGGACACCGAAGTGGTCAACACGACGCAACCGCTCTCGGCCGTGAGTCCGCCCACTTCCCTTCCGCTCACTCCCCTCCGTTCAGCGAGTGTTCGCCCCAAATTCTCGACCTCAACTGGACGTGGGAGGGCGGCACGGCGATCGGGGGCCAGCGGCAAGAAGCGTTGATCCAAGTGCGGGCCAAACGAGTCGCCCGCACGCCCGCCCGCGGCCAACAGAAGACGCTGGACTTCGTGAACACGCGCTTCTGCCGGACGGTCTTCCAACCGCACCGCTTCGACGTCCTCCTCCAGCTGGGCGTCAACGTCGCCTGCTTTGTCGCCTTCAGCTCGCTGATCGCCGCCCTGTTCGTCCTGCTGGTCCGCTTGCGGCGACGCCGCCCGCAGCCTCCGCCCGTCGAGCACTTCGAGGTTTACGCCAACTCGACGCCCGGTTCGCTCTTCTCTCTTTCGTTTGATCGATCCAATGCTCCTCGTTTGCAGCGTGGACGAGCACTCCGAAGATGCTCTCGGCCACCTCCAGCCGCCGCAATCCGCCGTCCCTCGTCCAGCGCAAGTCGGCGGTCGTGGACGCGCCGACCGCTTCGAGCGCCACTTGAATCCTCTTTGTTTGTTCGACCGTCGATAAACACGAGAAAGGTGCAAAGAGGGTTTATTCGTGTGTACGAACGAGAAGCCGGGAATCACAACGTGCGTGGAGTTCTCTTGCGCGGAGTCCCCGAGCGTTTGCAAGCGGCCGGCCGCGGCGTCTTCGGTTTCCGCGGAAAGACGCGCACGAATCGAGTCGGCGCGTCGTCCGAACTGGCGCTGGGAGCGGCCTCGGTCGTTTTTCCGTAAAGCAGACTGAAGGTGAGCAGGGTAAGGAGGAAGTGGGTAGAGGGCAGTTTCAACCAACCGGTAGATAACGAAAGCCACAAGGCCGACGATGAGCAGTTGGATCACGGCCATTGGTCGAGTGGGCGGAAGAACGGGGAAGAGCGACCGGCTGCTCGTCGAGTGGGCAAACGAGAGAGTGATTGCCTGCTTCGTTTCGTCCAGCTTGGATTCGTGGCGGAGAAGTGCCGCCGCTTACGGGGGCTCGGTTTCTTTGTCAAACAACTTTTTGATCGCGCAGTCGTTGAAGGCGAAATGCGTCGGCACGTAGGAAACTTCGAAACGACAGGCGGCCGCCCACGCCGTTTCGGTAAATCCGGCCGACCCGTCGGCTGCAGTGCGGCGGTCGACCGAAAGCACGGAGAATTGCAGCGCGCTCGAAAACGCGCCGCCCATCGAGACGAAGCGAACGAGCAGGCAGGCAGCGAACGGGCGGAAAAAAAGAGCGCACTGCTCTCGCCACCTGCCCGCCCTCCCGACCCATCGCCCAGACTGCCAACCGGCAGTCACAACCCACCAAGCCCGCACGGCTTCCCCGAGATCATACTTCACAGGATCATTTCTGTAGTATGCACCAGCGTGAGACGGCGCTTCGCGCCGTCCTCAGCTGGGGGAGTCGTTAGACTGGTGGGTATCGAGTGCTTTTGTCGATTTTGTTCGATAACCGAGTGTTCACTGAAACGGTAAAACGCTTAGTCGCGCTTCACTAACGTTTGAGTTCGCTTGAAAATCGGCGAATGGGTTGTTTCTGAACAAAGACTGTCTACTTATTCCATTCTGCTCATAGGGGCCCAAGAAGAACGAAGGCGAACCGTTGAAATCGCTTACAAACGCGAGCTTTGGGCATGACTGCGCAGAACGTTGTTAAACGTTTGCAAACGGTGCCAAACAGACTGTTTTGATCCCAGCAAGCGGAAAAAGTGAGTGCTGATTGCAGCACCCAAAGAAGCCGACCGCAAAGCTGGGGTGCAGGCCCTCACCACAGAACGATTTTTTACGCCTTGACAACAAATCGTTTTAAAAATCTGAAACGGTGGAAAGAAGAGCAACTACCTGTTCCATATTTCTACCAAGTTTCAGAAGAATCAGTCCACTCACTTCCAAACCCGCCCGCTTTTTACGCATTTTGACGAAGTCGGTTCGCGTACGCCTTCGTGGCCATGTGGGCCAAGAACAACAACAACATGCAGTTCGCTGGAAAGCCCGCATTCTGCGCGTTCAAATAAGCCTACATCCATGTCATGACGTCAATAGTGCGATGAGAACGGCGGGATCGAAATCCGCCGAAGTTTTCAAACCGACACTAAATTTTCGCTCCATGAGCCTGAGATCCTGGCAACTCCTCCGGACCCGAATTCAATTTTAATAGATGCGCCAGACCCTTTTCTAGGGAGGATCTTTTTTGTTTTGAAATAAAATTCGGAGAGTTGAGAACGGCGCCTCCGAGT
Source organism: Aphelenchoides fujianensis (assembly GCA_024699865.1). Classification (NCBI taxonomy): domain Eukaryota; kingdom Metazoa; phylum Nematoda; class Chromadorea; order Rhabditida; family Aphelenchoididae; genus Aphelenchoides; species Aphelenchoides fujianensis. The sequence continues at coordinate 41,286 of JAMPIO010000381.1, forward strand.
GTGGAGCTCTTCGATTTTCTGCCCCGACCTTTCGACTTCGGGTGATCACAACTTTCTTCAGCAACATTTTCTGATGATGCCGTCTACTGATAAGATGTTCATCGTTCCAAGGCGCATCTTTTTGTCCACAGAGCGGGTGAATTTGGCCGTGAGCCAAAAACGGTACGTTGCGGAACATTGGCACGGAACGTTCAACGTGCCCGCCGGCGGTCGAAATGCACATTTTCGGATTTCGCGCATGCGACTTCCTCTAGCCAGAAAAAATTTCAGCTCGATTGGAGCAAAGCGCTAAAAGTTGAGGGGGCGAGTGCGTCGGACAAACGCACCGGTTAGCGCCGTTTACGGGGGAATCCTCGCACCAAAACTCTCGGTCCAACCGCCGGAGTCCGCGATGATCGAGGCGTTGGCGGCCGTTGCGGAGCGTGAAGTTCGCCGTCCGCTCTCGCGGCGGGCGGCTTGAAGATCGCGGGCGGCGGCCTTCGGGCAGCCGCCGGAGCAACGCGCCGTTTGCTGAGCGGAACACAAATTTTGGGCCTCCTTGCCTCCCACGGGCAACGGAATCATCAACGAGCGAATGGATGCAAAGAAAGGAAGTGGACGAGACCGCGACCAGCTGTGTCTTCGGTACGCTTCATTGCGTTTGTTGTCCAGAGGATCGAAGTGTGCCGACAACCGGAAACTTCGACGAAAGAAAGAAAGAAATGGCGAGCGGCTATGAACCGGCGGATCGCGCAACTGGACGACTTGCTGCACGGCGGAATGCAATCGCCGACGTTCTTTATTGTGAGCTTGTGTGGTGCAGTCGAAGAACGATGTCAGAACTTCCAACTTTTCAAAAGAAGCTGCCAGAAGATGAAAGGAGGGCGCGAACGCTCCTCCCCGAACACAAAAATTGAGCGACAGGCCAACCCCAACTCGGAGCTGCCTCACCGGTCAACTTGAAGCCCGAAGTGCAGTGGCCAAGTCTCACGGTGCGTTTAGCATCTTGCTGATCGTGCTACAGCATTTGCCGGTAAGTTTTTGTATCGGCCGGCGCTCTCCCGGCGACCTTCGTTCTTTCTCTGCGCGCGCGATGTTTAGTGAACTTTTGGCGGTTGCTTTGATCACGAAGCGTGTTTCAGGTTGATGCACGGGGCGATTGGAGGAACAAACCACGTTTTGGATCACGACTCGCAGTTTTGCGCAGTCCCCTCACTCGTCTTTTATCTTTGCGCTCTCCAACTGAAAGCCGACCGCTCGCTCTGCAAATCGTGTGACTGCTTAGAATCCACCCGCTCGGAAGCAGGCGGTGAACGTCCGGCTGCACGAGAGCTGACAGTGAGCGTCGAAGAACCGGAAGGGGCGGTGAGCTTCGTCGTTGTCGTTTTGCTTGACGTCCCTTCGGACATGGAGCTCCGCTCGGAACGAGTCGCTTTAAAGCCGCTGGCTGCGGATGGCACAAATCGCCGCATGCCCTCGCGTTTATTCCCGACAACAGAAACGATAAGAAAGAGAAGGAACGAGTAGAAGCATTCAGTAGTCGTCCACTTCCTCGAGGCCGACCAGGATGCGGACGCCGCAGTAGACGCTGGGAAGCGTGGAAAAGTATTGCCCCTTTTCCGGCCAAAACTCGTCGGCCGGCCTTCCCCATTGGAGTCGTTTGAGCACGCGACTGCGGTATCCCCGTTTCTCCAACCCCTGCAAAAAGAAAAGAAGAATCCGAGAGGAGAGAGGGAAGAACGAACCCCGTCGTAGATGAGAATGCGAACTCCGGCGTCGTTCGTCTGCTCATCGCCCTTCAGCGCGTACTTGTGACCAAAGCCGCCCGCTGGCATGAGGGCGACGACCTGTTTGGCCTTCGATTTGAAGCGATCCAGCGAATCAGATTTCTCCAGTCGCTGTAAAAAGAGCCGTCAAGCAGGCAATCTCTTCGACCCGCTAACCTGCACGTTCACGCAGTCCACGTAGCAGATGAGTTTGAAGTCGTCATTCAAAGCTCGCAGGTGTTTGAGGGCTTGCAGGATGCCGTCCGTCTGCATTGCAATCACTCGGATGGTGAGCTCCTGCAGGTGTTGGTTTTGGGCGAACGGTGCGGACTCGTGCAGCACGCGGAGTTGGGTTTTCCCCGCGATCTCGGACAGCAGCGAGATCCGTCGCACTTCCATGCGGAAGACGTCCACGAGGTCCGAAACGAAAGGGGAAGGATGAAGAAAACGATTCTTCCACTCACACGCTTCGGGGACGGACTCGATGTCGACTTGGAAGGATTCAAGCGGGCACTCACGCTTCCGGAGCGCCGTCGCGATGTGCACGTCGCCGTCCGTCTCCACGTGCTTCACGCGGTCGGGCAGCGAGTCGACAAGGAAGTGCGCAGTTCGGTCCACAACTTCTCCCGTATACAAGCGAATCGACAGCAAAGGAAAGCCTGAAAGAAACCAGAAGGTTAAGCAAAAGCAGCGTGCTTACGATGGAACGCCGAAGCCACGCGCATCCAAGCGGTCACGAAGCGGACGCCCGGCAAACGGCGAAAACACCACCACACGAGCTCGATCGTGGCCACGTCGCGGGCGAGGTGCAGGAGGGCCGCGATGCTTTCGCAGCTGTCCGCGAGGATCTTCCCGAACTTGAACTTCTGCATCGTGATCGCGTGGCTGTGCGGGACGTGGATCAGAACGGAGCCGAAGTCCTCCGAATCAAAGGCGGAATTCGCGTAGCGTTGGCTGACGAGGAAGAAGCGGAGAAAAGGCTGCTGGGGTTGGCCTTGGGTCCATCGCGCCCATTTGGCCATGAAGAAGTGGAGCCCACGGCGGCCTTTCACGTTCAGGCGAGGCGGCGGTCTGTCGGGCTCGTCCGCGGCACTGGAGTTCTGCGGAGTGGAGGCCATTTCGTCTGAAAGCAGGAGTTGACGGCAATTTCGCCAGCGGCAGTCGTTTTGTGCTGGATTTCGACAAAAGACGAGAATTTTGCCACGCAATCTCGCAAAACCTCTGCGAAATTTCGTTCGAACAAGCAGAGAGAAGAGAACGCGGAACTCACTTCGATTCACGACGATTCGCGTTCAAAACGGGCCTCCAAAAGAAACTTCGAGCGAGCAGACGGGACGAGGCGGTGGAGTGCGGCGTAACGCCAAACTCTCCCGGTTTGCGGCGTTCGCGTCAAAAACAGCGCAACGAGGTCCGTTTGCCGTGATTCTCCGCAATAGCCCCGACTGTCTGTTTCGACGTTTGTGACTCAGAAGCGAGCAAGAAGCTGCATCGTCTCAACTTTCTCTTTCAGCCCCCCCAGCAAAAAACGGTACCGTCCTCTCAGACAAAACGAACTGCATTTCTCGGTTTATTGTCGCGACCTAAGGACACACGAGAAGGGGAACGAGAGGGGGCAGGATCTTCAAGTGGCGAACACAGCGGCGTTCGCGCCAGCGTTCGTGGCGGCGGCGGGATCGGCGGAGTCCGTTCCGGCCTCCTGTTGGATCACCGTGGGGCTGGGGCTCTGCAGGCTCGGGTGCTGTTCGTAGAGCGGCTTCTCCTCCGGCTTCTTCGTCTTCTTCTTGAGGCAGCAGACGCTGGCGACAATCAGGGCGACGACCACGCCGAGAAGGAACCTGCAAGGGAAGAGTTGAGTGGGCAGTGAGGAGACGGGGAACTAACAAGCCGATCACGATGATGAGAGCCAAACGCCAGCCGGTCGACCAGTCGGCGGGCGAGTCCGCGTTGGCCGTGCTCGTCCCGTCGCTCGAAGCCAGCGTCTTGTTGCGCACCTCCGCGTTTTTCTGTAAAACGAGACGTAGATGGGTGGGTAGAAGACAGCACCTACGAAGCTGAATTCGATGTGATCGGCCGACCCGTTCAAAGAAAGCCCGATGTCGACCGATAGATTGCCGCCGTTGGCGGAGTGCACCTGTCCCGAGCAGTTCATGTCGTAGTTCAGCATGTAGAATTCCGTGGAGGAAACGCGGAAGGGAACGATGATGTTCAACGGAGTCGGGAAATCTGAAAAAGGCTAGTTGGGACCAACAACTAACGGCCTACCCCCCAACGTCAGATGGGGTTCTTTTATTTTGGGAGTGGGTTCGATGTTGTACATCGTCACGTCGTAAGAGCAGTTGCCCAGGTGGAAGGTTCCGCTGAAATCAGCCGTGATTAAGAGTAGAGGCCGCAAAGCCTACCCGACCGGAGCGTCGATCGTTCCGTGGAGGGTGGCCGTGAAGTCCAGTTGAGGGCCGTAGAAGAAGAGCGTATTGTGCACCGTTGTGCAGCTGCCGAGAGGTGTGAGGCTCCTGCAAGAAGTAAGTTTGTTAAAGGAAGATATATGGAGAAAAGAACCTACACATTGGCGCCGTGTTTGTTCCAGCAAGTGCCGGTGATCTCGCTGAAGGTCGTGTTCAGGTCCGCGGCGAAGAGGTGAGGGCTGGTGACAAGGAGCAGGAGCGCAACGAACGAGAGCCCGATCGAACGTCCTCCCATTTCGTCTGCGAAAATCGTCGCCCAAGGAGCCGAAGGGGAGAGAGCGGGAAGGAAGCCGCCGATCGCCGCAGTCGTCGATTCGCCGAGTGCCCGGCAGCTGCGAGCAAGCGAACGCGAAGGGGCGATTCGTTCGAACGGAATGAATTACGCAAATTCGGGTGCCTTGCGCAAAGGAAATGCTTCCTTCTTATTCCTGCTCTTCCAACTCTTCTCCTTTCGCTTCAACTTCCACGACTCGGTTCGGATTGCTGCTGCTGGTGGGCCTGTCCGTGTGTTCGACGGTCTTTGCGGTAAGTCCCCGTCCCTCCCCGTCCACTCTCCTTGCAGGCCGTGGACGAGGAAGAAACGAAGGACGGCGAGAAGCAAGCGAGTTCTGCCGTCTCCTCTCCTCTCACTCGCCTTCTTCCAGTTGCTCGGTGAGGGCAACGAGATCCGACTCCCAGGCCCGCGCATCGGATTTCGCGGCTCCGAAGATCTCAAAATGCGCGCTTGGGGTCGCCCGAGACGCCTTTGCCTCGCCCCGAAGCTCGCCGACGGCGGCGAGGTCGACTACAGCGACTACGACCGGATCCGCTACTAGACGACCACGAAATTCCCGTCCGCCCGCTTCTTGATCTGGTTTCTTTGTGGCCGCTAGAGTCGGCTTCTTCTCTGCGGTCGTGGACGCCGGAGCATCGAGTTCTGAATGACAATTGAAGAGCTGCTAACCGACAGGAAATTGCAGTCGCTTGTGGGCAACGGGCGCCTAAAACTGCGCAGAACTACTCCAATGGGAACATCCCCTCACGTGTGAACTTGAACCGCAACTGAAATCAGGCGTTGAGAAAGCGATCTCGTTGCGCAATTGCCGAAGGAACATGAGAGTTTCTCACGCGTCCACCGTTGACTGGCGCGGTCAACAACTGACCGCCTCCTGACTGCGCCCGTCGGTGGTAAAATTGAGGTCAACGGAGGGAATAAAAGGCGGTGAGCGAGGCTTTCGATCATTTCCCCACCGGTCACTCCGCCAAAGATGAAAGGACTGGCGTACGCGAGCGTGGAGTCGGAGATTTCCGGCGGCCGCGCATTCCCGCACCTCTCCAATCCGTTCAATTGCGGCCGCTTCTCATTGGAATTCGCAAGCGGGAGCGCGTTCATTCGTGTTGTGGACACGGACACCGGCAGTCAACGGTACGTCCTCTCCGCTCTCTTCTCCTCACTTCTGCCTTCTTCAGCTGCTTCTTTGATCGGTTTTTGTTCGAGTTCGAAAGAGAGCGGCTGGGCGAAGTGGTCGACTGCCTGATGTTGCGAAAGGATCGGCTGCTCGTCCTCACGTACGAGCGGCTCGTGCAACTCGAGCTGGATTGGACAAGTGGCCGGTTCTGCTTCGTCGTCCTCCACCGCTTCCCGTCGTCCGCGAACTTCGACTTCGAACATCCCCGCCGCCTCGTCTCCGCGACCGCCGATCCCGCCCGCTTCGTCTTCGCCGTCCTCCGCGACGCGTCGAACGCGGAGCTCCACGAGGTGGACGTGAACATGCGCGCCGTCCGGCCGATCGGCTCGCTGGGACTCGCGAGCGGGAAGATCGGCGGCCTCCACGTCCACGCGAACGTTCTGCACGTGCTCGAGCGGGACGCCGTGCGGATCGCTTCGATCCACGCGATTGATCCGGTGGACGGGCGCGTGCTCCGAGTGGTCGAAGTGAAGGACCGTGAAAAGGTGAGTTCTTCTCTCCACTTACCCCCTCTTCTCATCCCCCGCTTGCAGACCGGAATCACGCGCCGCTGCTTGCCGTCGTCCGCCCTCGCCTTCCACGACCACACGGCCGTCTTTCTGGAGCAGCTGATCTTGCAGATGGAAGGGCGAGAGAATCGCGTGCTGCAGCCCTGCTTGTGCCGCCTGGACCTCCGCAGCGGCGAGTGGACGGCCGTCCAAACGCCGATCGTCGACGAGATCGCCGCCTCGTGCTGGTACGCCGAGTGGAAGGAGGGTGTTCTCCACACGGGCAAGCCCGTCGACCTGCTGCATGTGAACGAGAGCGGGGGGGATCACGCTTCACGTGCGCACTTCCCACTCCTCAACGAACGGCTCGTTCTACAGCGAGGACCAAGCGCCCAGTTGGACGTGGCGCTTCTACCGCCTGCCCGGGTAAGCGGCGGAAACGATCACTAATTAGCCGCCTGTTTGTTTCAGCAACCCAAAGACGCTCCTCCGCACGTCCTTCGAGGCGGTCGACCCCGCCGACCCCCGCCCGCGCCCGAAAAACCTCTCCATCGACCGCATCAACCATTGATTTCCTTTTTTTCTGTGTTTGAATAATAAACTATCAAAGAGTTGGAGCGTTTGATTTGGACTGGTGGCGAGTAGAAGGAAAAAGCCCACTAGTTGCTATGAAACTCATCATCAATCCCCGCCTCGTCTACCACAAACGACCAAACTATTTGTAAACGAAAAGTGGGCACCTTTCTTCCCTGCAACCGGGTGTTGTGAGGGAGTCGCTGGCTTGGAGTCGTTGGGCTTCTTCTAGCTTCCCGTCTTGATCGCGGCCTCGGTGGATCGAACCTCGCCGTCCAACTTCTTCCATTCACGGGCCACTTGTGTCTGCTCGTCGGCTGTCGCTTGTCCGCCTCGGCTTCCTGTGGCAGGCGCTCATCTTCGACCTTGCCGTCAGCGATCTCTTCTCCGCGCTTCTGCTTCATGAGTGCGACCTGTGCAGTCGAAAGGATAAGCACTCGTGTGCCTTGCGGTCGCTAACTTGTCTGCGGACCGTCGACCTGTGGACAAGCGGAGTTCCAACGCTCATCTTCAAAAGTTGATGGCCGTATGCCGTGAACGTCCACTCGATCGCCTTTGCATCCGAAAAAGTCGAAGAAACCCGAGTGCGGCGGCCGTCCACACACTTCTAGCTGGGTTGCCGTCTTCTGCCTCAATTTATCGCTCGTTTCTGACCACAAATCGGAGCGAGCATACGGGATATACGAAGCGGTCGCCGTTCATTGCTCGCCACCTAATTTCATCCAGCCGCAGACCGGAACTGCTTCGGATTCGCGAGTTTCATTGCGAGTCAGCTCTTGAACAGACCCGCCTTCTAGCTGCTTTCGACTTTGTTCGCCCGCCGCAAGCGACGGGCCTCCAAAAATTGGACGAACTCATAAGCGAGCCCGATCACGGAAATTTTTAGTAAAAGGCGAAAAATTTCTTCGTTCGTGAATGAGCGGGCTCCAGAGATGCCCGTCGAGCTCCGCCGCCCGCTTTCCCGTCGGCGGGCGGGCGGCGAGCGGACGGGTCGGGCGGGCGGGCAGACGGCGAGAGGCGCGCACTCTCTGCAGGGCGAGAGAACGCATGACTGCTGACCTCTCGCCCATTGGGGCGGGCAAGGCGTGACCAATGAGGCCTAGCCGAGGTGCGTTTATTGCTGGTTGAAAACTTCCTACCAATTACCCGCCAAGACTGTCCTGCAATACGGATGTCTTTGGCACTTTTTGGACGGGCACAACGGCCTAATACTTTGAGCAGATGGCGGCAGTGGGTGGCTGATCGTGTGGAGGGCGGGAAAATGTGCTGCCCGCTTTGTCTTTTGGTCCGTTGGGGTAGAGTACTCGCCGTCGATGTTCTCCAGCGCGGAGTCCTGCTCGGAGATCTGCTCGGAAGTCGCGCCCTCGCCGGCGGACGGCGAGCGGCGGGCGGCCGTGTGCCCGATCTGCGGCGACGAGGCGCTTAATCGCCACGTCGGCGCGTTCGTCTGCAACTCGTGCGCGGCCTTCCTGCGGCGGTTCGTCCAATCGAGCAGTCTAGCGAGTGATCCCTCGGTTGCAGGACGGTGAACAACAAGAAGGCGTACACGTGCACGAAGGGGAAGCAGTGCGCGCCACATGCGCCGCGCGTGTCGCCTGCGGGCGTGCGTGCGGGCGGGCGGGCATGAGCGTGCGGACGGCGCTGGAGCGGGTGCCCGCCGCGAAGGCCGCCGAGTTCGCCGCGCGGCCCCGCCTGCAGCAACTCGCCGGCCACCAGCGCGACGCGTTCGTCCGCCGCTTCCACGCCGCCGTCGAGCTGCAGGGCGGGCGGGCGGTGAGTTCCCTCGACTCTTCGTTCACCTCCTATCAGTTCAGTCCAATCTGTCCTGTGGGCAGCGGGATCCCGGCTTCTCGGACTTGATGAACGCGGCCAAGGGCGAGTTCTTCGTGCTCGCCCACTACCTGAAGGCGGCCGGCTTCCGGCAATTGGGTTTCGCGGAGGGGCAGCTCGTGAGTCCCTCTCAAATCAACGCCCAATCCACCGACCGGTTTGCAGGACGAGCTCGCGTGTTCGCTCTTCTACCCGTGGCTCTGCTTCCAGTCGATCACCGCGACGGCGCGCAACGGGGGCTTCCGCAAGCGGGCGGCCTTCTTCGTGGACGAGTCGCAGCTTTCGGTCGACTTTGCCGCCGTCTGCTCTTCCGCTCCTGCCCGCACGCGCTGGACGCGGAGACGTGCGCGAGGTGAGTGGCCGCCCCCTCCTTCTTGCTGCAGCTCCGCCCTGGAGTTGTTCGGCGGTGTGTTGCACGTGGCCGAACTGCTGCACTCGGCGCGACTGGACGAGGACGAGGTGGCCGCCATGTTCCAGCTGATCGCCCTCAAAGAAGGCAGGTCCCCTCGCTGCTCTCCGCCCACTCACTCCCCTCCGTTCAGTCCAATGGGCGGCCGGCGGGAGCGGCGGGGCGGCGCGTGCGGAGGTCGACGCCCTCTTCCGCCCCTCCGCCGCCACTACGAGCACAACTTCGACGACACGGCCGTCCGGCTGGGCACTTTGATTCTCCTGTCAGAGAAGGTCGAGGTCCGTCCATTCTCTCGCTCAATTGCTCACTCCTCCGCCCGCTTCCAGTCGTCACCCACCAGTTCGGCGAGTTCGTGATCGTCCTCTCGCTCAACGGGCATCGGCCGCTGTTGGAAGAGCTGCGGCACGACTCGAACTCGTGGTCCCGTCCCTGGTCGCGATTGGATGATTGCTTGCTGTACACTTTGAATGAAGAAGAATTGATAGACGGAAAGGGGTCGCAGAAGGTGGGCGAGTAACGAAAGGTTTCCGTCTTATCCTTGTAACTCAGTTGAGTGGAACGATGTCCCTGTCGGCAATGCTGATTCGAGCGAGTCCGTCGAAAGCAGCATTAGCAACGGCCGACCAAAATGAAAAGAAATCCCCGATCATCCAGCCGCCGAGCGGGGAACGCGAGCGGCGCGGTTTGCGGTCGGGTGGGGGCGGGTGGGGGACGCGCCGGCCGCTCCGCATTTTCGACGCCAAGCGATCGCCCGCTTCGTCTGTTGTACGTCATCCCTCGATCTGCGCGTGATGTCGGCTGCCGCAGACGAGCCGTCGGCGGAGGATGGAGCGGAAGAAGCGGCCCAAAATTCGGCGGCCATTTCGGACGGCATTTCGAACAAGAAATTGAGTTTCCTACCACTTTTTCATTTTTTGTATTCGCTTTCAGCATCTTTGCTCGCACTGCGGAATCGTAGTGATCGCCACGAAAACGGCGCACGAAAAAGGCCACGAACGAAGCGAGGGCTTCTCGTGCGCAATCTGCGGCGTTTTCTACGGCTGTGCCGGCCGTAATTACCACGAACTACACGTCCACCATTTCAAACGCACCCAAGCGGACGAGGGAGTTTCCGGCGCCGTAAAGATCTCGAAGGTGAGTTGAAGGCAAGGGCACAATCATCACCTGCTCGTTCTTTAGAGTCAACTCCACGAACTGGTGAACGTTGGCTTTAAGTTGGCGGAAGTGCAGGCGACAGCCCCCGCGTTTACTGCTTTGCAAACGGAAGATGCCACCGTTGAGGAGTTGCTAGCGCTCATGAAGGAGAATCCGCAGGACCGACAGGCGAGTACCATGCGATTTCTTTCCACTCGACTTGCTTGCTTGCAGCTCGTTTGTCCCGTCTGCAAGGTGCACAGCTCCGATCGCCTGGGAGCCGAACGCCATTTGGCCGCTCATCACTCCGCCGCTCGTTTCGTTTGCTCGTTGTGCGGAGTCCACTATGCAAAGTCGCGCGCCCGGAACCAGCATGAACAGAAGATGCACGGCTTCGATCGGCACGAACACGACGGCCGGCGAGAGGAAGCCATTCGAATTGCTCCGGTACGTCCCTTCCACGAGCCATCCTTGTGATAATTCCATTTTAGGACCAATGGACGCTGTACTCCCAACCTGGAACGAACATCGAGCAAGTCCAAGCGGGTGCGGTCGAGTCGCACGCCAACGCTCGACCCGAGCTGTTGGATTCGTCGAATGTGAACGCGGAGGTGCGTGCCCGTCTATGGACCCACGTTCATCATTCGCTTTTCAGTCGCAGGTCCTGCCCCGTGCCGTGAAGAGGGAGAATCGGCGGCACACGGTCGCCAATCCGCTCCTGTCCGCCTCGCCCGCTCGAGCGGTTCGAAAGCGGTCGGCCGTGGACGTGATCCAACTCGACGACTCGGACGACGAGCAGCCACAGGCGTCGAACGCGCGGCCTACGATCGGTCTGCACCTCCCGCCGCCGCTTCCCGTTCCCCTCCCGGCCGCTCCGCTTCTCCACCCGCCGCCGGTCGTCCAACAGCCGGCCACTCCCGCTCCTGCCGCAATCCCCGTTGCGGCTTCTTCTTCTACGAGCAACAACCAAACGGTCGGGGAGGAGCGATCGGCCGTCCGGCTGATGACCGCGCTGAAGGCGAAGCCGCGGGTCGTGTACTACGATCACAAAGAAGTGAGTCATCTTCGTCTTTTTCTGTGTACTCCCCTCGCCTTCCGCTCTCCGCCGACTTCAACGTCCTGCCGGTCAGATGGTGGGCGAGTGCCCGCGAATCGTCGCTCCTGCTCGTCCGCTCGGGGACTACCGACTGGTCGGGAAACGTCCCGCTGCCGCTCGCCGCCTTCCGCTTCTCGCTCGCCGACCAGTTCGGCGACATTCTCTGCTTCGCGAAGCCGATGGGTGCGGCCGCTGCCGATCGTCTCCGCCGACTCGTGGCCTCGGAGCTGTCGTTCGCCGACCTGATGGCTGCCGTCCAGGAGCTGGGCTTTCCATCGGTCTTGATCGTTGCGGGCGACGCCGATCGTGAGTTTCCGCTACTCACTCTCCGTTCGGTACAATTTCCTTCGCTTTCAGGCGCGGCCGTCCGCCACATGAGCTGCCCCGAGTTCCTCGTTTTGTGATCCGAATTGTGGTCTCTTTGATGAATCTCGCGTGTGATTTCGTTGTTCTCGAGTTCTACTGCATTTGTTGTTGTTTTCGTTTTCGTTGACATTAAAGCGCTGCCTCTACGAACGCGGTCTGATTGGCGATGACAATGAAGCGGAAGGCGGCGGCAGAAGTCGCCCAGTGGGTTTTGTTCTTGCGTTTTTTTTCGTTCTCATTGTTTGAAACGATCAGACGGAGAGGCGAATCGTCCACTCGACCGGTTGAAGGCGGCTGGTACGTCCAAGAACGCACTTCCGCCTCGAGCTACTCAACGCTCTTCGGTGCGGCGGGCGGCCGTTCGTGGGCGTAGCGCAACTGCGCGATCAGGATGCGGATTCCGTCGAAATCTATGGCGCTTTTCGATCGAGTAGAGGCGTTTCGGCAACCTTCCACTCACCCGCTTTGTCGCGCTTCTTCCTTCCACCAACAGTTTATGCGGACATTGAACGAAACAACGACAAAAATGAAGAATCGTGCCAACGATCCCTCGCGCTCCCTCGTGCAAGACGGCCTTCTCCATCAGCCGGAGGACAACGGGCGGGTGTTCGGCGGGGAACTCCTCCCACTCCGCTCGATCGTGGAGCTGCGGATAGTGGCGGGCGGCGAAGTCCAGCGCCCACTCGCAGAGCTTCTCGAGCGTCGGGTGTTCGAGCGAGAAGTCCAGCATTTCCACTACGTTCTCGAGCGTCACCTTCCCGCACAGGCGGTCGACGGTCAGATCTTGCCAGAAACGAGGAGTGAGGAGCGGGGCACTGCCGCTCTCCCACTTACCGAAGCAACTCCACGTCGTACTTGCCGGCGGCGAGGAACAGGTGGCGGGCATTCTGTGCGAGGTTCTCCACTCGACCCGTTTACATGATTTACATGAAGCGGAGCGTTACCTCGACAATCGGCTTCTAGATGCCCTCGGTGGGGATCGCGCTCTTCCAGTTGTGTAAATGGGCGTTTGTTTGAGGCGGCCTAATCGATAGTGGTCACTTCGGCGACTGCACAGTTGAAGAAAGGAAAGCAGCCGATGGAAGAAGCGCGTTTATTGCCGCTCACATCGCACGAACGAAGAACAAGCGGCCGACTGCGCGGCGATCACGAGGCGACGTCCGGGCCGGGCGCCGCAGCGGCGGGGACCTCCGGAGCGGGAGCGGCCGGCGGGGCGGCGGCCTCGGGCGCAGCGGGCGGCGGCGCGGCGACTTCGGCGGGCGGAGCGGGTGGTTGGGCGGCGGAGCGCTGGGATTTCTCGGCGACGACGCGCGGCGCCTCGGCCGGAGCGGCGGCCCCGTCGGCGGATCCTCCGTAGTGCAGACTGCAAGAAGGGAAGAGGGGTGAGTGGGCGGAAGCGGATGAACTCACCGGTAGATCTCGTAGGCGACGGCCCCAAAGACGACGGCTTGGATCATGGCGGCCGGTCGAGTGGGCGCGAGAGCGGAGGGCGGCCGGCTGCTCGTGTGGGGCGCGGAGAAACGACTGACTGGACTCGTCTCCGCTCGTTCGATGTTCTGCTCGAATTTGCATCACAAACAATTTCCGCTCTAGCCGATGCCGCGTTCCACTCGCTACTCGTCCTGCTTTTCGCGTCGCTGCCGGCCGCCGTCCAGCGCGCGAAGAAACTCTTGCCGCGCCTTCCTTGGTGGCGATTCGTTCCACTCGTTTATCTGCCCACGGGATAGAGAGGACGCTTGCAGGACAGAAACTACGATCTCCACTCGATCTTCCTCTTGCTAGTGTCTACCTTGCTCGCTCCAACAGTTGTGTGCTCCGTTCCGCACGCTAATCCCTCTTCTGTTTGAACTCAAAGAATAGAAACTAGCGAGTGAGTATAGAGCAAAGGCAGAAGATCTGCCGAGAATACAACGCGGGATCGAACGAGCAGAAAGCACAACGCACACGGATTATTCAAATCCTCCAACACGAAGAAAGCGCTCCAACCCCGATAAAAGCAGAGCGTTCTTCTTGCAGTCCATCCTTCAGCAAGATGTCCGCAGTCAAACGACAAGACCTGCCCGTTGTCGACGAGAAGGCGGAGGAGTGCACGAGCGCCCGCTTTCTCGTCTGTTTTGTGACGACCGCCTTCCTGACGGTGCTCGTGGGCAACTCGCTGGCGCTCAACTTCACGGTCATCTGCATGGAGGAGGGAGGCGCCCCGCTGTTCTCCGAGCGGCAGATCTCGTGATTGTTCTCGGCGGTGGCGGTCGGGACGCTCGGCGGCTCGCTGCCCTTCGCGCAGCTGCAGCGACGGGCGGGGATGCGGTGAGTGGCCGACGCCGCCCGCTCACTCCTCCGTTCAGCTGGGCGCTCGTGCTCTACGGGGTGCTCTCGGCGGCCGCCACGTTCGGCCTCCCGCCGGCCACTCGGTTCGGCTTCTGGCGGTGGTCGCCTGCCGCTTCCTCCACGTCCGTCCTCTTCTTTGTGCTGCTGCTCACTCGCCGATTGCAGGGCTGGGCGCTGGCGTGCGTGTACCCGGCGATGGGCGGCGTGACGAGCGAGTGGGCGACGTGGGAGCAGAGCGGCATGTTCACCGCCCTCCTGTCCACGAGCCTCCAGCTGGGCGCCGTCCTCACGATGCCGCTGGCGGGCGTCGTCTGCGAGAGCCGCTGGAGATGGCCGCTCCTCTACGTGCTGCAGGGCGCGGCCACTCTGCTCGCGACCGCCGCCTTCTTTTGGGCCTTCCGCGGCCCCGCCATTTGGGGCATCTTTGCGGGCTTCTTCGGCGTCTCCTTTGCCTTCCAGCTGTTCAACCAGCACACGCCCGTCTACCTCCGCCGCGTGCTGGAGTTGCGCGTGGAGTCCGCCGGCTGGGCGGCCGCCCTCCCGCCGCTCTCCGACCACCTGCCGCTCCTTTCCGCCTGCTGCCGCCTCGTCCTGTTCGCGTCGGTGGCGCCCTCGCCCAGGCCGTCTGCTTCGTGGCGCTCGCCGTCCTGCCCGCCGCGCGGCCGCTCTAGGCACAGGCGGCCTTCACGGCGGCCGTCGGCTGCAGCGGGCTGAACGCGGTGGGCGTGATGAAGGCGACCCAACTGGTGAGTTCGCCCGTCCTCCCGTCGAGCAGCCGGCTGTTCAGGTCGCGGGCCCGTTCGCCGCCGTCCTCATGGCCGTCAACCAGCTGCTCGCCTCGTTCGGCCTCTTGGTCCTCCCGCCCATCGTCGCCGCCGTCGCCCCGCACAACACGCGGGAAGAAGTGAGTTCTCGGCGGGGAGGGGTGAGCAGCCGCTGCTTCCAGTGGGCGCTCCTGCTCGTCGGGACCGCCCTCTTCGTCCTCGCCACCACCGCCTTCTTCGACCTCACCGCCACGGCCACTCCCCGGCCGTGGGCCACCGGCAACAACGAAAAGCGAACGGTCTTTCGGATCAGCGGTCGGGAGGAGTCGTGCGCTGATCGGCCTGCTTTCGCGCTGGATTAAACATTTCGAAGAGTTTATTTGCGAAATAAACCAAGAAACAGCACAAGGCGAACGGCTTCCAGTGGACAGAGGAGGTTTGTGGTGGCTTGAAGGTCCAGACTGTTCGTCTTCGCAGCCACATCTTTTCGGCATCCTGTCGCCCTTGTTGATCGGGAGAGCTTTACCACGGGCACAACATTCGGGTGTCGTAGTCTACCTTGAGTAGCCACAAACAAACTCGAATGAAAAGCAGGGGTTGGAGGGACCCACAGACGGTCCACAAAACGGCGGCAGAAGCGGGTCGATCGGAGCGTGAGTGTGACCGGACTCTTCCTTCCCACGTGCGGCCGTTCCTTCCTGCAAAGGTCGGGATAAGTGAGTGGAGACGGCGAAGGGGCGAGAACTCACCGCTTCCCTTCCGCAGAACGGCAGAAGAGTCCCGATTGTTCTCTTTGTTGTTCGGCGCACGGCGCCGCATTCTGGGGGCAGCGACGCAAGAAGCGTCTTGGGCACTCGCTGCCGCTTTGGACGCAAGCGGCCGCTCATTCCAAAACGGGCGGACGGCTTCACCACGAGCACAACGTTCAGGTGACGTCCGCTTGCTGGTTCTTGCACTTGGCCATCGCAAGAATCGTCTGCAAAACACCGCGTGGAGATCAGAAGAAAGTTGAACGGGGTGATCGGCACTTACCGCTGGAAGACGACTCGCGTCACGAACAGCCAGACTGGAGAAGCGCCTTTGCCGAACATCCCAACGGAACAACCGACCGACGACCGCTTCGAAATGGCAAGAGAGCGGAAGGAAGAGAATGACCGCCCGCCGAAAGGAACAAAACGGGCGACTGGCCGCTCATCCCTTCTCGCCGCGAATTCGATTGGAATTGCGCTCGTGAATGCGCAACGGCCACTTCGCTGCGCCCCGACCGGTCGAGCGACTGCGAACGGCGGGCTTCGGGCTAGTGCGCGGAAAAGAGCGAAGAAACGACGAAGGGCGCCGAGCTGCGAGTTCTGATCCGCTAAAGGTCGTTTCTTTTTTTCGATTCGTCCTCGCCATCCCCTGCTTTCTGAAGCATTGGACAAAAGTGTCCAGAGATCGTCTGCAATGAGTGGAAACGCGAGGACACGATCGCGTGACCCACAGAGGAACAGCGGATTCTTTCGTGTTTGATCGTGCAGGACGGCGTTTGCATCCAGTTGAGCCTCGTCTAACGGCGATCAACCGATTACTTGTTCGAACGAATAAACTACCGAATTCGCTTTTAATATGAACAATCCTCTCAAGCGTCTGGAGCGAGTTTACTGGACACGAAACGAGCCGCAGACCGCAAAGGACAGAGACGAAGAGGATTCGAGTAGACGCTCACGAGAAGAAGGCGGCCACTCCCACGACGGCGGCCGTCCAAGCGAGAACGAGCGAGTTGGCGGAAGAATCTGAAAGAAGAAAAGTAAAGGAAGATAGTGGTGGGAGGGACTCACTCAACGGCGCTTCAGTGATCCTATCGGACGATTCGTCAGGGACGGTGGACGAATTGGCGATCGCAACAAACTTCAAGTGGGCGGCGGTCTTCTTGGGCAGGCGGTACTCGCCGAAGTCACTGATCTCCGTGACGTTGTGGATCTGCAACCTGCCTCGCCTGAATCAGAAATGCGCTTGACTCACGGAAACGGTGAGGTACTTCACATAGGTCTTCCGCTCGAAGTGGACGCGCGTCCAGAGGTGCTGGGCATCGGCCGTCTGTACCAGCTGAGAATCGTTGCAGAGAAGCGTCGAGGACTTTGCAAGGCTGACAGTGCCGTTCGGGTGAAGGAACACGTTTCCGTAGCCGTCTTTCATGATCGCGGAGCCTTAAATTGACAGAAAAGATGAGAGAAAGCGGAAGAAGGCAAGTGACGTGCCCAGCTTCAAAAAGAGGTCCTTGCCGTCCCGAAAACCGTAACCGTCCAGTCGGCAGCGGTCGTTGAACGAGAGCGAGAAACTGCCCAAAAACGGATGAGTAAAAGAGAAAAACGAACTTTGAGAGGGCGTAAGCCGAAACGTAGATGCTGAGACCACTTTCCTTGCTCCACTGCAGGGCGACGGTCGTCGAGAGACATTCCTCAAGTTGGCTGAAAGGACGAGAGTGGAGAGGATTAAAACAGTTCGTCAGACAAGAAACGCACAAAATATCGTAGCCCTCAACGGGCATGCGGAAAACGCAGTCGTCGAAATCCGTGTGCTTCGCATCGTAGAAGAATTTGGAGCAGACGGGCGGCACCAGGACGAGCAGGGCGAAGAGGAACGGGCAGCGCATCTTGACGGGCGGCAGCAGTCAGTCGGCAAGCGGAAGGACCGATCGGAAAATCGAGTGGCGAGAAGGCGACTTTTCGTTCTCTTTACTCCAAATTTGCATGACCGTGTTCCTTCGCATGGAGCAGCCGTCAATAGCCGACCGTCCATGGACATTGCAAAATCGTGTTTCGCTTTTCGGAAGTGAGCCGTCGGCCGACAGAGGAGCCCGAAGCGAGATGGCTTGTCGATGAGGGAGTGGCGGGGACGAAGTAAGGCGCCCGACGGGCAATCAATCTGCCGCCTTCTGTTTTTCGTCACATGCTCGACTTCGAACAGGCAAACCGAGGACCGAAACAAAAAAACGGCTCGCGACTTCAAGATGAGACGACCAAGCATTTATTTCCATGAATCAGATGCATCGCGTACAAGCTTCCTTCCCCGCCAGGCACTATCGCTCGTCTGCTCACGACTTGCCGTAGATGCTTGCGTTGACCTTCGTTCCACAATGTTCTTCTTCTGAAATCCAAGGTTCATGGTCCCTCTTTGATCTGAAGTGTACCCAATACAAACTGCTTAATGTTGGCAGTCTTAAAAGGACCGAACGGAACGAAGTCGTAAACGTTATGTGGGGTCGCGCCTTGCGTTCCGAGACCGTTCACTCTCCAGTACTTAACGGCAGATAAAAAAACAAACTAATGAAGAAGCACGCACCCACAAGCCCACAAAATCAAGGGATTTTGCATCGCCAGTAATCAACAACCAGTCGTACCAGTTGGTGTAAATGCCGACGGTCACGTTCTTTGCCTACAATCAGCAAAATTGACGCGTGGCCGTTACAAAAGGCCGCCTACAGTTGCGGCGCTTTGAAAATCCTTAATAAAATCGAGGTTCTTCGTCGTGTTCGCTCCCCACGAGTAGGGGCTTGTGACTTGGAGCCACACGCGTATCAGGGGAAATCCCTAAGGAAGGTTCAATGGGATTTCGTGAACACATGCCTTTGAAGTCGGATCGGCAATGGCGTCGCTGAATTGTTTTGCACCGCTCGCGGAACTGTGCGGTGCGGGTGTCACAAAAGCTTCTAAACGTGTATTTATTTCTATGTATTTTTGCCTGGTAACCGACCGTAAGTCAATCCCGCATTGGTCGCAGAAAGAAGATTGTTGAAACTCCCGTCCGGTCCGGTCCTCCGCCGTTCGTGGGGCTCCAAATGCGAGCGAAGAAGAGCGAAACGTTCAGCTTGGCCAAACAACGGAACGACGACTCGGAGATCTCGTGAACGGAGTCGACCGCATAGGCAAGCTGCAGATTCGGCTGTTTCGCTTGCAACAGCTGCAGCTTTGCGTTGCTCCGAACGAGAGCAGAGACGAAAGGCAAACAGCACAACAGGAAGAGAAGAAGACGCATTCTTGTCGTTGATAGTCGCTTCTAACTGAACCGTTTGTGGCTGCCTTGCGGTTCAAGACGAAATAGAGAAATGCTAATGCGGGCGTTAGGGCTCAAACAGTCGTTTAAATTTCTGCAGTAAACGATAAACGGAGCATTTTGATTACTGATTCAGTGAAGCCTGCAACCGCATTAAAAAGGGGACTGAGATGCTCAAAAAAAGTATCCACGACTCTTCCTAACGCGTTAACTTCCTTGTATTTAATTGTGTGGAAACCATTAAGTAAAGGTCGAAGCAATTCCCGTTTTCCTAATGCTTTCCGGTTGTACTCACCAAGTCTTTCTTCTCGGTCTTCTGCAAGCGGCTTGGGTTGACGTCGCGGCGTCTGCTTCAGTGGGGGGTGGGTGGCAGAAACTAAAACAGCCCGCGCTGAACACGTGCAGCGGACAAAGACGAACAACCGAAGGATGCCAAGTACAATACGGATCTTCTTCGATTTGACTACCCACAGAAAACAGTTTGAGGCAGCGTCAGACGACCATTTTTCATCCCGCGCTCGCCGCTCATTTGATCGTGTGTTGGCTGTGCAAGATGGCGGCTGCTCGCGTTCTGTTCTTCGGTCTTTTGCTCGTGGTGGCGGCGGTCGACGCAAAAACCGGCTACTACCACCTCACGCAGCGGGTGTTCTTTGCGACGGCCTGCCGTACGAACTTGGCTGTGCGTCCACTGGCGAAGCATCAATCACCCACTTGTTCATTTCAGCTGGTCGCGATCTACGAGCGGGACTGGGGTGAGTGCACCCTTGTCATCACTCCCTCTCATACCACCCGTTCTTTTAGGCCTGGACGATCGTAAATGCGTCTCTCCCTCCGCCTTCCTCCTCTCGTCTTGCAGTCTTCGATCCGGACGACCTCTGCGATGTGACCACGACGAACTTCAACGCGACGAGCCCCGGCTGGTGGGTATGCGGCGGGATCGGAGGACGACGGCTGGAGCCACTGGCCGGGCGACGTCTCCATCGTCATGTTCGTTCCTTTCACCTTCTCTTTCATCCTCTCGCTCAGCAAACACCGCTGCGAGACGGGGGGCAAGTGGATGTGCCTGCAGCAAGTGCGCGACGCGGCGAAGAGCTGGAATCCCGACCCGCACGGCCCGCTACAAGTGCTCGAGCCCGTGGACTTGAAGACGGCCGTCAGCGGGGAGTGCCTCGACCGCTGGAACGCGGACTTCGGCTACAACATGGGCGCCAGAGATCTTGCCGCCTGTTTGTAGTCTTCAATTCTGCTTTGGTTTGTAAGTCAAGAAATAAAGGTTGATTGTTCGGCTCGCCGGCGGCTGGTTGTTGCCTTTCGAAGGGCGAAGGCGCGAGAACCCGTTCGAATCAAGCAGAGCGCCGTTCAGATGAGTCCGAAAGCATACGATTAGCAGCTCGGGGGCACGAACAGACGCCGCTCGACTGCCGTTTGACCTCTTGTTCATCGTTCACGCAACCAACGAGCGACAAAAACCCTAACATTCGTTGCGGTTCAAGAAAGGGCACGAGGAAGTAGAGAGCGCGTCTTTATTTTTAGTCGGAAAGAAACAACAAGTGAAAAAGGAAATGTGTGTTCCATTGGCCGTTCACATCGGAACGCCGATCAGAATCCGAATGCCGTGGTGGACGTAAGAGCACACGTAGACGTGAGGACCCACGGGGCGGCCGTACTCCTTCCAGCCTGGCCATTGAGCTTCCCCTTCGCGCTTCCACAGGAGGTAGCAGTACAGTTGGTCCCGATACACGTGACGCCAGTCGTACTGCAAAAAGCGAAAATAAAAGCTGGAGGGCGAAAAGGAGGAACAAACGGAATCGTTGACGACGATCCGCAGCTCCGCGTCGTTCGCGTTGAAGCCGGCTTTTCGGAGATTCGCGGCGAACTTCACGACCTTCTTCTCGAAGGCCGCCAGTTCCTCCAAGTCCCCAATATTCTGTAAAGGACAGAGGGGTTGAAGGCTCGGCAGATTCACTTACGCGGAACCAGAACGAGTGGTGCTCGCGGCAAGTGAGCTTGAAGTGGCCGTTGATGGCCCGCAGCTGGCGGAATGTCGGCAGAAGGCCGTCCACGTACCAATCCGTCCGTTCGTACGGTCAGTTCTTGCAGCACGTTCGTTTCGATCCAACCGCCCGCAGTCGTGCCGCTCGTAGAAGGGATCGTTCGGAACCAGCAAGAACATCGATCCGCCGGCTCTTCAGGCGGAAGACGTCCGCAAAGTCTGAACGAAAGGCACTATTAATGGGGGATATCCTGCGTGTTTCCACTTACGAGCGTCAACGTTGATGAGAAGGCGGTTGAAGTCGACCGATTCGAGCGGAGTCTTGCGCTTCCGGAACAGAGTGGCAAAACGGGGATCGGTGGCCTCGAGGCGAGTCACGCAGTCGGGCAGCGAGTCGATGAACATGTCCGCGATCGGGTGAAGGAGGAAGTAAATTTTCAGTTGGATCGACCGCAGATTCGGGAAGAGCTGAAATTGGAGACACGCGAAATGAAAGATCGAATGAGCGGTAGCTTACCGCGCAGCTTCGAAGCGATTCGCATCCATTGGAGCATCAGACGGAAGTTCGCGACGTACTCGTCGACCGCTCCAATCGATGTCGATCTCGGTCAACGACTGGGCGGGTTGGAGCAGCGCCGCGACGCTCTTGAACGTCGGTTCACACTCGGCCTCTCGTCCTCGTAGCCAGCGCTTGCGTGAAAAGGCGTGAATGAGTGGCCGCGCTTGAGCAATTGGATCCAGCCGCCCTCCTCAATGACGATCTCCGCCCGTCCGAATCGGCTGAGTCGAAGAACGCGTTGAGGAACGATCGGTTGACGAGCAGAGAGCGGGCCGGGGGGGGGCCAGTCGGATCGTCGCCCTCCTTCCACGCGCGCTCGTATTCCTTGGCCATGAACAACTGGAGCCACGAGCGGCCTTTAGGCGGCAGGCGGGGCGGCGGACGGACGGGCGGCACGTGGTTGCTGGACTCCTCCTCGGTACGGGGCTGCTCCAACGGGCGGATCTCCATCGTCCTCCGGCTTCTCTTCGGCGCGCGGCAGCTTGTCGACTTCGAACGCGTCTCCGGTGCGGGGCTTCTTCGGCGCCGAAGCCATCTCGCCTGGAATGCGGAAGAAATTAAAGGAATTTCGCAATAAAATTCTTTTCGGCGAATTTTGGTGGAAACGTCCCGCAAATCCTGGTCAAAAAGCAGTTCGAAATCATGAGATAAACGAAAGGGAGTGATCAGAAACACGAAACTCACCTCGGTTCACGTTGATTTGCAACCAAAACCAGAATGGAAGCCGCAAACCGGCAGGCGAGTGGACGGCGAGAAGCGGCGGCTGGGGCGCGGCGAAAGGCCAACCGGCCGCTCGTTCGCGTTTTCTTGGCGAGAATTCGAGCTGACGTCTGGCGACCTACTTTCTTCGCCTGATTAATTGCAAAGAAAAAGAGGCAAAAAAGTTAGAATGAGCGTTCAGACGGACTTCTTGGGCACCTCATCTCGCTGCCTCCTTACTTTAAGAAGCACGAGCCGCAGGCCAGTGCCGCTCGATTTCCGTTACCTGCATCGAACGGAACACTCACGATCAAACGCCGAATGCAAGTGACATCGACGAAGCCGGCTTCAAGTGGTAAGGGGAAGGAAGGGACGACGAAAAAAGAAAAGCAGTCGCGAATTTGCACCTCTCCACCACGAGCATTGCGTTGGCTGCCGCAGAATAAGACCGGACCTTTTCGTCCCCTCATGCAAACACGGGCCGAAAGCGGCGGGTATAAAAGCCGAGGCGGGAAAGCGGGCGGTCCGCAGTTCTGTCTTCCAACGCTCTGGCGGACGGCAGCTCTTCTCTCCCTCTCGCTCTCCTTCCTCTCCTCGCTCCGCTCTCCGCTCCAATGGATCGCTCGTGGGTGCCGTGGCCCTGCTGCTGGCGGTCGTCTTCGACGGGGCGCGTGCCGTCTTCCCGTCGTGCGTGGTCCAGGAGACGAAGAACGATCTGCGCGTCTTGTGGGCCTCTTCCTTCCTCCTCCTCACCCACTCACCTTCTACCCTCGCTGCAGGAAGCTGGCCGGCTGCAGCGGCGTGCCGGTGGAGCTCGAGTACAAGGACGGGTCGATCTTCATGTTCGTCGAGTCGAAGCCGGTGCAAGAAAAGCCGTGAGTCTCCCCTTCGTCCGCCAGCCACCCCTATCATCCGGCTGCAGGTTCGATGTGAAGATCGGCGATTGCACGCTGACCTTCCAGTACACGGGGCACGGACTGCGGCGGGAGCTGGCCGTCAGCAAAAGTACCCTCTCCCTATGTTCCCCAATTGTCCCTCCTTGCAGGTGGGCGACGCGACGACCACCGGCTATCCCGACGTGGTGGAGTTCGAACTCGACAAGGACGGCACGCTCTCGTCCAAGCCTCCCATCTTCCCGGTCAACGACAACTGGTGCCCGCGCGACAGCCCGGTGTTCGACGCGGACACCGATGGTCGTCACGGGCTGAAGATCAGCTTTTCGAGCGCCGAGCTGGCGAGCCTCACGCTCTACGTGAGTCCCTCCACTCGAAGTCTCTCCCTAATGCCCGTGGGTGCTTGCAGGTCAACAGCAGCGTGCCATTCGACTATCTGCACACGACCACCACAACGACGACGACAACGACCACAACTACTACGGTATGCTTCTCCACTCGTCCACCATTCTTCTATGCTCACTTCAGACCACCACGACGACGCCCAAGCCGACGACTACGACCACCAAAAAACCGACCACCACCGCAAGTTTCCGCATTTTTGCCCGTCTACTCGCTCCTTCTTCAGACGACGTCCACGACCACGACGCCCGTGCCGACCAGCACGTCGACCGTTCCCTCGACTTCGACGAGCACCGCTGAGCCCACGACCAGCACGGCGGAACCGACGACGAGCTCAAGCACCTCAACGACGACCGTCGAGCCGACGACGCCCAGCACCAGCGAGGAGCCGACCACGCCGAGCACGACGCCCGAGCCGACGACGAGCACGACCGTCCTTCCGAGCACCACCGTTCGGCCCTCCAGCTCGCTGCGTACGACGACCGGGAACTCGAACGGGACGGCGGTGCTGGAGAAAGAAGCACAAGCAGGGCGGCCTCGGAGCGATGATGATCTTTTTGATCGTGTACGTCTCGTCCACTCCCCCTTCCTCCCCGCTCATCCCCTCCTCTCGTTCAGGGCGCTGGCGTTGCTTGCCCTCGTGTTGGTGCTGGGCGTGATCGCGCTGATCGTCGTGCTCGTGAAGCGCAAGCGGAAGGCCGCCAAGAAGCGGGCGGCGGCGACGCGCGGCGGCCAGACGACCCAAACGGAGCAAACGCAAACGATGGCTCGTCCGGCGGCCACGCAGGAGGGATCCGGTCGCGAGGTGAGCATTCGGTTCTCCACTCTTCATTCCGATCCGGGTTGCAGAAGACGACCGCCTCGATGATGGTCTCCGCGAGCAAGTCGGCGCTCCCCTCGCAATCGAACGCGGGCTCCAAGTCGGCCGTCAAGTCCGCCGGCAAGTCGGCGCCCACCACCGGCTCCAAGACCCAACCCAAGAAGTCGAAGCTGAAGGACAAGTTGAAGCCCAAGCCGAAGAGCGGCGGGGTCAAAAAGCGCTGAGCTGTGCACGTTATCCTTTTCCCTTCTCCTCCTTCCTGTTCTCTGTGTGTTCCCCAGTGTACGTGGGTTCTTTGAAAATAAAGTCGATTCGTCGAGCCAGCGATTAAAGTCGGAAGAAGATCAAGAAATCTGAGGTGGAGCGGAGGAAGCAACATGAACGTTTGCCCTTGCCGCTCGATCACAACAGCGTTTATTCGTGCAGCCGATCAAGGGAGGGGCTGGGGCATGACGTGGGCGGCGCACAGGTCGAAGCTGCAGAAGTAGTTGAGTGTGCCGGCGGCGGTGCGGGCCTGGAAGCCGTCGGGAGTGGGTGGCCACAGCCAACAGCCGGCCTGCACGAGTTGGTTCTCCCTGCAAGCAAGAAGGGCACTCCTCTTCCGCTGTGTTCACTCACTGCCGTCCCACGTCTTGTAGCACTGCGAGTGGTTGGAGCAGGGCTGCAAGTGGGCGGCCATTGGATTGAACTCGCCGACGCACTCACCTTCCAGTCGACCGGCGTGCAGTTGTCGTCCCAGCTGCAAGAAAGCGTTCGGTTGGCGGTCTCCCGCTCTGCTCACCAGTAACACATTTCGGCCGCCGCCCAGGCAGTCGGCAGAGCGACGAGCAGGAGGACGAGCGGGAGACACGAAGCGAACATTCCGACTGGTGACTTCTGCCCGCTTCCCGCCGATTAAATCCGAGAGACGCGAGCCAAAACGACCCATTCGTTTGCATTTGGCTGTTTGTCACGAACTGGAGAGTGGAGTGGATCGACGGTTGTTCATGAATTCGATGGACGACTGTTGGAACGATCGTTTCGTCCGCTTGTTTATGGGAACGCCGTCGTGTTTCGACGGGCGGAATTCGCGGAGTCTTGTCGTTCGCCGAGCCCTCTTCCATTCCTCACCTTCCCGCCACTCCGTCCCACAGCCAAAAGCCGAAATTCGTCGACGAGTCGATTTTATTCCGGAAACAAAGAAACTCCCCTTCGCGGGGCACATAAACGGGAGACGAGGGAACAACTAGAGGGGAACAGCTAGAGGGGAGGGGACAGAGGAGAGAACACGAGGCTTGGGGGCAGAGGATGGACGTTCGTTCAGGTGCCCGACTTGGCCGTCGACTTGGGCGCCGCGATCGAGGACTTGACCGCGCCCGACGGTCCCATCTGCACCGATTTGATCACCGAGTTGTTGCCGCCCGTCTTCTTCTGCAAATGAAAGAAGAGATTAGTGCCTGCTGGGGGAACTCACGTTGGCGTTGGAGCCGCCGCCCATCGCCATCGCGTACGTGTCCACGCGCTTGGGGCGGCCGTCGGCGTCGGCGGTGGCGCCCGGGTCGGCCATCGTCTGCGTGACGTTCGTCTGGTCGGCGCGCGCGGCCTTCTTGGCGGCGGCCTTCGCTTTGCGCTTCTTCAGCGCGAACAGGAGGCCGCCCACCGCCGCCGCCACGAGCAGCAGGAGGACCGCCAGACCGCTGCAATAAACGGGCGGGAGTGAGGGGAATGGGCGGGAGGGCGGGGGACTCACATGATCAACCACAGCAGCCAGCCCGACATTCCGCCCTTCTTGTGCTTCACCAGGTCGACCTCGCTGCCGTTCGCCGCCGCCGCCGTCGTCGTTTTGAGCGTCGTCGGGAGGCGCGTGGTGGTCGTGGTCGTCGACGTGCTCGTCGTCGTCGAGGTAGTGGTCTGAAGCGAGCGATCAATGAGGAGGAGAGGGAAGGGAGGGAAACGAACGGTAGTCGTCGTAGAGGTGGTCGTGGTCGTGCTCGTAGACGTGGAGGTCGACGTCGACGTTGAAGTGCTGGTGCTGGTCGTAGTGGGCTTGGGCGGAACGGTGGGCGGATTCGTCGGCTTTTTGGTGGTGGTGGTCGGTTTGGGCGTCGTGGTGGTCGTTGTAGTGGTGGTCGTCCGCAGAGCGGCGTACGACACACTGCTGTTGACCTGAAAGCAGCGGGGCAGTGAGAGTGGGGAGGGGAAGGATGAAGACTTACGTAGAGCGTGAGGACGGCCAAGTTCTCGCTCGAGAAGCTGAAGGTAGCCACGCGCCAATCCGGGAAGTCCGAATCGAACAGGACGCCGTCCGAACACCAGCTGGTGCGAGCGTTCTGTGTGTCGACAAGCGTTCCGTCCGCTTTCAGGTCGAACTCCGCCACGTCGGGATAGCCGGTGGTCGACGTCCCGTCCGCTGGAAAGAGGGATGATTGGAAAACATAGGGAGAGGGTACTTTTGCTGACGGCCAGCTCCCGCCGCAGTCCGTGCCCCGTGTACTGGAATGACAGCGTGCAGTCGCCGATCTTCACGTGGAACCTGCAAGCGGATGAGGTGAGTGGGCGGAGAAGAGGACGAGAGTCTTACGGCTTGTCCTTCACGGGCTTCGATTCGACCACGAACGAGATGGCGCCCTCCGATGTCTTGAACCTTCTTGAACATGATCTCGAAGGGGATGCCGCTGCAGCCCGCCAACTTGCTGCAAGAGGGGCAAGGTGGGTGAGGAGAAGGAGGCGGGGCGACTCACAAGACCTTCCAGTCGTCCTTCGTCTCTTGGACCGCGCACGACGGGAAGTCGGCAGGGGCCCCGTCGAAGGCGACCGCCAGCAGCAGGGCCACGGCGACCCACGAGCGACCCATTGGAGCGGAGAGCGGAAGAGGGAGGAAGGAGAGCGAGAGCGGAGAGAATTGCTGCCGTCCGCGAGAGCCTTGGAAGACAGAACTGCGACTCGCGCCCGGCCGTCTCGGCTTTTATACCCGCCGCTTTCGGCCCGAGTTTGCATGAGGGGACCGAAGAGTGAGTTCTTATTCTGCGGCAGCCAACGCAACCCGGCGGGCGCTGCAAGCCGTGCAAATTCGCGGCCGGGGTCTTCCTTTCCGCTGCGACGAACGGACGGACTTGCCGGCTGCAGTTGAACAGGAAACCTTCGTACTCGGCAAGAAACCAAAACCAGCGGTTGTTCATTGATCAGGAATCTCCGGCATTGGCACCGCGAGGTGGTCTTCTGACTCGTGCTTGGAACAGCACTAGGCCTCAGTCAACAGGCGGAAGAGAGGCGGCCGCGTAAGACACTCCGTTCATCCCTCCACTTCGGGGATCTCGTGTTGAGCGGTCGTTCCAGCCGTCGGCCTTTCCTTCCGCGACTGCAGATTGGAGCGACACTGTTGGATGGAAGGAGTTGCCCTTTTCAACACGCATGAGTCGTTCCCTTTTCTGAATAACGCGTGGTGGAAAGGAAGTTGGAGTGAGAAGTGCAGCAGAAAAGAACAGCGAGCGGCGGTTTCCCGATGATTTTGTCCTTCATTGTACTGTCTGCTGATTCCACCGACTTCCGTGCACAAGCGAGCCGCTCTCGCGCGTTTCTGTTGGTTCGTCCATCGCTACTCCATGAGATTGGCGTGAACGCGTGATTCTTGCTTTTTCACCGCGTGCACGTTCTCCACTTGCCTCCGGCCAACCCTCCCTTTGACCAGTTGGCCTGCTCCGGACTGCAAGGAAGGCCTTCCTGAAGATGAGTGGGACGCGCAAAGGGAAAGGATCCGTCCAGAGGCCCGTCTGTTCTCACTTGCACGAGTAAAACCGAGGAGCGGCTCGGCCAAAGTCCCTGTCTGTTTCTGTTCTTCACCACAGGGAGTTCTTTCGAGTGATCCAAACCGAGGGAGTCAAACCTAACTTTTATTCCTCAAACCACATCACAAGACAGAAGAAAGAGAGACGCACACAATTACGAAGGATCGATGACGTTGTCAATGATAGTTGTCCTTGCTCCTCGCGGCTCCAGCTCGTCGCCGAACTTCTCGTTGTAATCGCGCTTTGCACGTCTCGCTTCCCACGGTCGCGAGGTCAACCGGGTTCAAGACCACGTGGCCCTTGTCCCAGACGTCGCCCCCGGGATCTTGAAGTGGTGGCACTACCATTCGCCGCCCGTGCGGCAACGATGCTTGCTGAAACAAAAGAAAGAGGATTGACGGAAAGAAGGCCGTGCAACTCACATAGCGATGATCATGTCATCGGCACCAGAGCCTTCGGTGGTCCATCCCGACGCCATCCAGATGCCCTCGTACGTGTCGTTCCAGTTGGTCGTGACCGTGCGGCAGAAATCGTTTTTGTCCGGCCAATCAAATAACCAAAGGGAGAATGACTCAAGCAAACGTGCGTCCCGACCGTCTTCGTAGAGCGCGACCATCTGAAAAAAGCAAGTAAGGTTAAAAAAGAAGAGCTCGCGTGCACTTACGCCCCAATTGTACGGATGCAGACCGCAGAACACCGGAAAAATGGGAGTTAGAACTCGTTTCGTCGCAGGTCCCACACCTGCTGCTCGACGTTGTAGTGATACAACCAGATTGCATCCACCGAAGCCGTCGCCACGACCAGAGCGCCCAGGAGCACGCGAGCGGCCGTCATTCCGGAGAGGAGGAGAACTGGAGCGAGCAACCGATTGGGAGAGCGAACACACGAGCGAATGGGCGGCGAGCGGTCGGCCCAACGAAGTGGACTCGTCGCGGAACTCCCGCAGCGAAATGCGCGTTTGGCGTTGCGTTGGGCGATCGGGATTGCTCTCCTTCCGCCCACTAGTAGTAGCGGTCGTTCTTCTCCATTTCCCGGTCGGCCGTTCGAGCGGATGAACGCGTCGGGGACACTCGCGGAATCCAACTTCTTTTCACTCGCAACATGAACAGATCACCCCTTTCCATTTCTTGGAGGTTCCGTGTGAGGAGACGCTCGAATTCGATCGATCGCTGTCTGTCCAGCAGAACGAACAAAAAGAGACGAGCGGCTTCAGTCGAGCACGAAAGGGCACTCGCAAGTGTGGAGGCAGTTTTCCTCCTACCGCCCGCTTCTTCCGTCGGCATTCGCGTGAGCGAATCGTTCAGTTCTTTTTCGGCTCAAACGGCGATCGATCAGCGACTGCGTGAAGGCCGCTTGTCTGCGAGAGGCGTCTTCCTTGCTTGTTCGGCCGCACTTCTCGCCGTTTCAACCCGTTGGCCTGTTCTGGTTGTGGGTGGAGGCCGCAGGCGGAACAACTCGATCTTCTGGACAAATTCTTTCGTTTTGCACGCGTGAAGCGAAAAGTCGGCAGGACCTGCTTTGATTGAAGTCCACGTTCGGTCGACAGATCACTGCCGAGTGGAACAAACAGTTCGTCTTCATTCACGCAAAACAACAGCGAAGAAGCGGTGTGATAATCAGGAGTATCTGTCTTTCCCCGGACAAAACAGGTCGCCAAATTCGTCGTTCCGGCTTCTTTCAATCTTCAACGGTTTGCTCATCATTCAACGTTTACTGCCTTTTCAATCTTCCGCTCGTCTATCCGACTTCGCAAAACAAGTCAAGCCCTTTCTTTTACACGCCGCACGATCCACGAGGCGCACCCACACAATGGCAACCTGAAACAACGTCCTTCCACAGGCTTTCTTCGAAGCTCACCATTCTCGCAAGTGGAGTCCATCGTGCAATGGTAGGGATGCATTTTGTGCCGCTCATCATAAAGAAGCGGGCATCCACTTGCTCGATGGAGACGAAAAGGAGAGCAGCAAGGAGTACAACGAACAACGCGGCTTTCATTGCGATTCGAGTGGTTTCTGACTGCAGGCACCTCCTTTTATTCGGCTCACGGAACGCTCCAGACTTCACAATCCACAGTCAATTGAAAGAATCGATTATGAATGTGGAAAAGAAGGGTTGCATTCATTAATCGCTTTTGTAATGTAAAGGCTTTTGAGTGTTTGTGGCTGGCAGTCAGAGACGAAAGGCGAGCTCTGCTACTCGATCGTGAGTCAGGCGTTGAGCGGAGAGCCGCGTGTGCTTTGATCAGGCATGCGCGGCTAGTTGAGTGCTAGGCCGAAGCAACCGACCGATTGGATTTTTCCCTCGGATCGCGGCTGTAAATGCTCGCAGTAACGTTGATTACATTCGGCTGATCGAAAGACGCCAACCCACACGATTCGCAGCGGTTTCTCCGCACAACACCAAGAGTTTGCAGGCGTTTATTCGGACCGCTCCGTTCGTCTCTTCCAATGAAAACCGCGTGTCAACACCCGCTTCTCCTTTGCGTCTACAGCTCGGATCTCCGGGATGGCCGTCTCGAGAGTCCGCAGTCGTCGCTTCCGTCTCGTCCGGCCACGAAGTGCCGACTGGAAGTTTGGGGGCAGCAGGCGCCGCTCTGGAACGTGAAGATCGCCGTCGAGGGCCCCGCCGAGCATCTGCGAGCGTCCGTTTGGATCGAGGACCTGGACGGGCACAAAATCGGGCGACGTGAGCCGCCGACCGCTTCTTTTGAGTTCTTTTTGCTGCAGAAACCGCGGTGCGCGTGAACGCCGACCACGTGGTTCGCGGGCCGCAGCGCGACCACCGCGTCCACTGCGCCGTCTGGAGCGACGAGTGCGCGCTGTGCGAGGAGGAGCGGACGGCAGCAAGTCGTTGGTTCCATTCCTCTTCCTCTCTTTTCAACCACTTTGTTTCCAGGGGAGCAGCAATTACCGCGCGATGAAGAGCCATCGCGAGAACTCCATTCTCGCATTCGGCAGCTGGAAGGAGAAGTGGCCGACCAGAAGCGACATTTGGCGGCGTACAAGCAAGAAGTGAGTCCTCAACCTAATCGGCATCGTCCCCTTTCGATTCGCGGTGGCCTGCACTGAATTTCATTCTTTCCAGGTCGAGGAGTTGAAGTCGGAACTGGACGATGAAAGGGCGCATTTTGCTCTGCTTCAACGCGAACTCCAGCAGCACATCCGTGAAGAACAGAAGAAGGACGAGGAGTTGGCCGAAACCAAGATGAAGCTGGCGGAAGTGGAGAAGCGAGTGAGTGCACAGAACAATCTCCGTTGACTGATCGCTTTAGAACTAGGCACTGCTTTTGAAGCTCTCCGCCTTTGAACGGAAGAGCGGGAAAGCACCAGAGGAGTGGCTTTCACCCGCTGATCGGGCGGAACTTGTGGGAGACGCGGCTGGAGGGCTGCCGGCCGGACTTCCGCCTGCTGGTCGGCGGAGAGAAGATTCCCGTAAACCGAAGGACCGCCCTCAATCACTCTTCACCCATTTGCAGGTCCACAAGAACATTCTCGCTTTGAAGAGCTATTTCTTCTTCGAACTCTTCCGCCCCAATTTCAACGCAACGGAGCACACGATTGAAGGCCTCCGCCCTCGAATCGTCCACCGAATGGTCGTCTTCATGTATCGCGGGCATCTTCGCGGGCTCGAGAAAGACGCCCGCGAGTTATACGCGGCCGCTTGTCGCTTCGAAGTCGCCATCGTTGATCGTGAGTCCTCCGCAGTACTGACCATCTCTTCTCGATTCATCTCCCCGGGTTCAGGAAGAGTGCAGAAAGGCGATCGTTCAAGAAACGACGGCCGAGAAGGTGGCCGGTCTGCTTGTGCTGGCCGCCCGACACAACGACGATCGATTGGCGAAATTCGCGGTCGATTTCGCGGAAGCAAAAGAAGGGAAAGAAGCGACTGCTTTCTGCCACGACCATTCAGCAGCTTGAGCATAAGGAGAAGAAGACGTACGAGAAGGTTGTGGCCTAGATGCGATGAGTTCAGTGCTTGTTGTTTGTTGTTGAATAAAACGATTGAAAGGTTGGAGCGTGTGGAAATGTTCAGGGTTGTTTGAGTGTGCTCGAAGGTTAATCCGATTTTGGGCACACGAGCTGGAAACCTTACTCGGTTCTGTTGAGTCCAAAAATAGAACCCTGTGCGGTGTGTTCAACCAAGGAGAAGGAGCAAAACAACCGCTTTCGTTTACATGACCGGCAGCTTGTGAGTGCCCGCGGTCAGACGCCGATTGCGTTCTGCCGGTCGAGGGCCGCCCCAACCGACCCACGCGGCGGCCTTCGCCCACATTTAAGCGGGCAGTCGACCGGCTTTCTCCATCAGTCCACTCCGTCCATCCACCGAACAACCCATTTGCTTACCTCCTGCTCTCTTGTGATGATGTCGGTCTGTCCGCATCCGAAGGTGCTTTCCGTCCACTCCCTGCTGTTCAACGGCTTCAATGCGGCGAGTCCCATTTGCTCGCTTCCCTTCCGTCCGACCACCACGTGCAGCCTCGAAATCATCTGCGGTTTGTCTGGACAGTCGTGGGCGGTGCGAATTATCATGAATGGCAACACGGAGAATCTGCAGAGTTCGCTCGTGTTCGAGAACGCCGCCGGACAAAAGATCGTCCAACGTGAGTCTCATCGATCGATTGTTTCAACACTAGCGGTTTGCAGATACGAATGTGGCGATCAACGAGAACCACGTCTTCACGTACGCGAACGGCGCCGCGTTCCGCATTTGGGCGAAAGTGTGGGCGGACCAGTGCGCGCGCTGCGAGAGCGAACAGAAGACGGCGGCGGTGAGCGGACAGCCGACGACCGAGATCGCCGCTCTCCGCTTGAAGGTTCGCTTTCCGCTCTGTCCCATCAATCAATCATTTAAACCTTTTTAGGTCAAGCAGCTGGAGAGTCGCTTGTGCGCCCAGCAATCCTGTGCGGGGAAAGTCCAAGCGGAACTTCAGTCGCGCATCGAACAGCTGCAGTTGGAGAATAAAGCGGCGGAAAAAGTAAGCGGAGTGCATATTTTTAACAACTGATCTGTGTTCGGAAGGACGAGCGAACGACCAAGGTCGGCGAGCTCCGAGAAGCGTTGGGGACGGCAGACGGACGCGCGGACTTTCGGCTCCTGGTCGACGGGCAGGAGATCAAGGTGAGCATTAGCAAGAACGCTCAAACACTCGATCTCCTTCTTGCAGGTGCCCAAGAACCTCCTCGCTATAGACAGTGACTTTTTCGCCGACGAATTCCTCCAGAATCCGGACAAGACGGAGCACACGATCGAGGGCATCGGAGCGGAGGTCGTCAAGCGCGTGGTTGCGTTCGTGCACGGCGAGAAGCTGGCCGGACTGGAGGCAGATGCCCGCGAATTGTACGTGGCCGGACATCGCTTTGAGATGCCCGAATTGATCGTGAGTTTCCCGGCCTGTCCGCCCGCTACTCCTCCTTTTTTCAGGCCGAGTGCACGCTCGTCTTGAAGGCGGGCTTAATTGCCGAGAACGCCGCCGATCTGCTCGTGCTGGCCGCCCGTCACGACGACCACACGCTTGCCGCCCACGTGCTGGAGTTCGCCGAAGCGAACGGCGGGAAGCTGCCTTCTTCTCGTGGCCAAGCCGGTCCACGAGCTGATGTCCAAGGAGTTCGAGACGTACAAGAAGGTGGTGGATCTGATGCAGTAAGCTATTGTCCTCTTATGTAATTGTTGCCAATTGTTGTGAATAAACTATGATAACGAGTCGTCCTCGCCGCCGAGAACAAGAGACTGTGGGATGCGGCAGGAATTCTGCGAGTTCTTTTGAGCGAAATCAGTGTTTGGTTGCAATAAAGAAGTGCGCGATCCGTTTCCTGCTCGTCGTGTTCTTCCGAATGCAGACAGGCGAGTGTGACTTTCGAACAGAGGACCTTGGTGAATACGGACTTCTCTTAAGGTTGCGGGCGGGTTTGGAATTGGTCCTTCAGCTTTCATCGTTTCGAAATACGCGACTTTCCGGCGGCCCGCCGCTCTCCTCGTCTCGGCCGCTTCTTTTGCGGGTCGCCAACTCGACGAGCTGAAAAAAGAGCGTCTACGTGCTGGAGGAAGGGGTGATCGAGCGGGAGTCGAAGCTGACGGTCGTTCGTCAAGAGGTGAGTGACCATTCACTACACTCGATGGATCATTCGTCTGTTTCAGGACGACACCTTCACGGCGGAGTCGAAGCAGCTGGTTGCGGTGATCTCCGGGCTGTCCGCCGCCCTCGCGAGGCGGCAGGAGGCGGGAGAGGCGGCCGTTGCGAAGAGCGCGGCCTTGGAGAAGAAGGTGAGTCCTTCCAATGAATGAAGGTCACCGATCATCTTCGTGTTTCAGAACGCCGAATTGAAGCGTCAGAACGGAGACGTTGATCTCGAAACTCGCCCACTTGGAGCAACGAACAAACGATGGCGACTCGAAAGTGCTGCGCGCTCTCCAATCGCCCAACGACTGCTGCAATTCCACTTTATTCAGCGAATGGAAGCCGGTCGAGCCCAAATGAACGGTCTTCCTCTCGCCTCTCCTTCGAAATGCTGCTCTCTTCTCAATGGTTCTTTGTCATCTGTTCCTTGCAATTCTTTCGTACGCTTTACCCCACCCGCACGCGTCCATTCTTGTCACGAATAAACGGGACTTCAACGGGCATCCATCGACTTTCTATCAAAGTGAACACTCACTGTTAACATCCCAAACGGCCATCTTTCTGCGTGCAGGTTGATCAAATGGGAAGAAGTTGAGTGGTCGCTCGACCCGCTCGCTCATCCCCAACAGGGCCGAAATGCCCCGCGGTCAACCGTCGCCCTTGATTGCGGGGGGACCCGGCGACCCACGCGGCAAAAATCGGCCTCCGCCCGTCATTCGGCGTGCAGTCCAGTTCGCTACCTTCCTTCCCCGCTCCGATTCGAAAGGAAGATGGCGCTCTGCCCGCACTCGGCCCTCTTCTGCGTGGCCGGCAGCGAACTTCGCGACGGCCGTGCCGAGAGC